>PVJH01026931.1:0-29374 GCA_004026705.1 Nesogale talazaci
TTGATGTATAATCAAACTGAATTCCATAATCATATCGCTATTTGAATAATCCTAAATTTTCGAAGAAGATTAAAAACAATATTAGTGTGGTAGTTACATAATCTGGTGTCAATTTGAAAGGATTATGAGTGAAGGGGTGGAGTCTACTTTGTCAATTGGATCATAGTTAATGATACCTCAGTGTAGTCATTGCCTTTTCCTGAGAATTCTGAAAAATGTGGTACTACCTCCTTGGAGGCAGGAGACACCTCTCTCTCTCTGCTCACTCTGGGGGAGACATCCCTGAGGTGAAGCCATATGCGCCTACTCTGATGTATCCAGAACTCTGAAGCCAGAGAAGCATATGAAGACTCCTGTCAGCGCTGATATGATTACAATGCCACTGGATTTTCAGGAATTCCCACTCACTGGCCTGTGGTTTTCCTGCATTTGGCATCGCTGCATGTGCTTCATGAGTCTGAAGAGGACTATTATAAAACTGCTGAAATAGAGCTAAAATGGAGACTGCATTCAAACTTATCACCTTCAAATTACTCTCCTTTACACTTAACCACTTAACACATCTATTTGATCTGCAATTTCATTCTTGGAAACATTTTTGAACCTCATCTGTTTGGATGGCTGACAGCTCCTCCCTCATTTTTTTCTTCATCTCTTCTATGTGGTCAAATTGTTATCCTTTAATAACCCTCTTCATTTATGGAAACAAAAAGAATTTGCATGGCGTGAGGTCAGGTGAGCAAGATTTGGGAGGCAAGAGAGACATGCCATTTTCTGCCCCAAACTGCCACACTGAGATGGTTGTGGAAGCAGATGCATTTTCATGGTGGCAAGACTTAACCTCCCTGCCGCTCCCTGCCGGCCATCTGCCACAAATCTGGCCATTTTTTTTGTCGCACACTGCTATGAAAAATGTTATTCTAAATGGAAAACTTGGTTAACAGTCTGACCTGGTGGATTACCTCCAAATGCACTGTGAATCAACATTTTCATCCTTTCAGGATGTTGATATATGTACAGAATGTGGTTTGTCATCAAATAATATTTCACCTTGCTTGAAATGAGAAAACCATTTGTATACCTGAGTTTTTTGTTTTTCACAGCACTGGCCTTGTACACTATTCAGCATCACAACAGTTTCTGTAGCATTTTTCCTGAGCAGGGAATAAAATTTCACAGCCGCACATCACAAATAACGACATTCAAGTGAAACTGCTTTTAAAAAAAATTCACTTTGACCAGAGAGAACCTTCCCAGTAATGCCACTGGGTGCACTAACTCAGAGTTGCTAGATGCTCGCTTAATGGAGGGTGTGGAGGGGAAGCATACTATGAAAGCTCAGCTCTGCCCAGTGCAATTCCATTTGGGGGGGTACCCCCCTAATATATTATTTCATAGTAAATATAAAATATCTAAATTTCATAAAATTGTTGAATAAAAAAATATATGTAAGACTTAGAGGTAGGCAAGTCAAATATGTCTTGTAATTTAAGCAATGTCTATTTGTCTGGGCCATAGGAAGTAAGCACAAGTGGATATAGGACAAAAGGACCTTGATCATGTAAGGCTTCATGGGAGATGTTAAAGAAATTGAAACAAAGGAAGAATATGTTAGGTGCATTATGATACAGACCAGGAATGCATCAAGTTCTCCTTAATGGTTAGAATATTAAAGAACTTAAAACATTCAGGAAGGCATATTGAATATATATTATAATGAATAAATTGCCATAACTCTAATTTTATAGTTCAGAAATTATTCTACATCTTAAAAGACAATTTATAAATGTGCACCGCAATTGCCAAAAATATCAAGGCTTCTTACAATTTAATGTGTCTATGCCTCATCTACATTTTTTACATATAGATTCTGAGCTAAAGGCCAAACTCTGAGATACTTTTTATGAACCATAGGTTGAGTAGCAGAGATGCAAGGGTTGCAGGTATTTTAGAAATTTCAATGAAGAAAAAGACCAATAAGCATTGACATATTTCTCAAAGACTGCAAAATTGAGAAACGCTCTTAGGAAGGCACAGTTTGCATCCACAGAGAAAAAAAATCTTCTATAATAAAACACTGAGGTAGATCTAATATTAAGAATAATCAAGAGGAGAAAAAAAAGGGAATCAAAAGTATAATCATAATAAGAACAAATTACAGTGAAGAGGGAACCCAACATTAGAGTTCAGGAAGAAGTTTACTTAATTTAGCAGAAACTAGAGACAATTTTCCTCAATAACTAAGGACCTGACCCTATAGTCAGACAGTTTGCTTACTGTTTATTGTAAGCACTGCCATTAATTAGATGAGCAAATTTGGTCACATTTTATTTCTATGGGACTTAGTTGCCTTATGTATCAAATGAAAACATCACTGTCTTTTAGTCATAAGACTCACTCATGCAAATAATGTACAATAGCATAACATATGCATGGTGTAAAAAGAAAAGTAATACCTGACTTGCCCTATGAATTTCCAAGATGGCAATTCTTTAAAGGAGCGGAAAGTATTTTCTTTATGTCATGTAGCAACTGGTGTTTTTGAACCATTGACATTGTGGATCACAGCCCAATGTGTAATTTCTGTGTCACCAGAGATCTTCAAAGCTGCCTACGTACAAATAGTTTGGGCGTCTTTAATGTGATTTTAAGCAAGTTTTATTATTCTTCTAGGTATACAATCAGCTCTCTAAGAAGCAGGAATGAATGGGATATCTCATGACTATCAATAAAGAATTTTTCTTTTGATCCTTCAACTCTTTTGCTGGAACTCATTAATCTAGGGTACAGATACTTGTGGTGTCAGAGAAATGGCATTATAGTAAGGTGACATAGAAGCATCAGTAGAAGCAGCCAAATGGAGATCTTGGAATAGAGCACAATAGCAATCTTCCCAGCCCATAAAGTGGGGAATAAGAGTGCCATCAGCCAGGAGATAGTTTGAGGTGCATTTCCTTTGGGCACTCAATTGGGGAAGCTATATTTGCTGGTCCAAATAGACCCGCTGCATTTTCTGGCTTAGCTCCTTCAGGCTGTGACTTAGAGTGGAGTGGGAGTGCCTTATGTTTACCTGTCACAATGACAAAGGATGTCTGTAACACTTGCTGGAGTAAGATAGAGACCAAAGAGCTATCTAACTCACAGACTGATGAGAGAGTCATGCTCATGGAGACAGTTGGGCCTAGGCTGTCCAGAGCAGATGGATTGTATCCAAATCATTTCTGATCTTAAGTTGTAGCTTATTGACTTACCTAGCGAACTCCATAAACAGAAACAATGCCTGTAAGTTCTGTCTGGTCATTGCAATGCGTTATCAAACTCAGCATTGATTGGTCGAATGATGATTGGTTGGAAAATTGGCAAAGATTAGAAGGTAGAGGCATATCTACCCCTGCCTCTTCAGAATCTGCCTTGGCCTGATGTTGTGTTGATTCTATTTTCTTTTATGAAGGCAGAGAAGGTCAGAAAATAACCACACACTATTTGCTATAATTATCCATTTCTTTGTTCATATTTGTAAAACGTTTATAGCAGTGACTGGCCTTTAGCAAGTATTTCTGTTGTTATTGCTGGTAGCTAACATCAAATTTGTTCACCAATGACCAGAAGAATGAAACGTTTTTCAGTCCTTCACTATTCTCATAATTGCTGAGGTGTTTGAACTCATTGTTGTAGCAAACACTGCTGCATGTAACTCAATGTTAAGGAAACTACACAGATTTCTAGGTCACATAGATTTTAAAACCAATTCTACCTGAAACAAATGGCTTCTCAACATCAATTTCAATGGATCTTTTAAATGGGGGGCAAGAGGGAGCTTTAGAAGAGATCTTTCTACACAAGTATTAGACCAAGAGAAGAGAAAAGATGTGAGTAGAAAATGAAGAACCTTCTGGGGATGCGGCCCCCTCAAATGCCCTCTTAGGCAATGCCGTATTCTTTGCACTAGACAACTTACAGTTCAATATGGCCATCTCGCGTGTCCACTGCCAATCAAAAGGAGACGGACTTCCTACTTTCTGATGAATATGGATAGTGTGCTTTTTTATCATGGAGTAAAATTTCGAATTGAATTGATAAAAGGAAATGAGATTTACATTTCTTCAAATGAATGTCTTCTCCATGTGTAACAAAGGCTGAACCTATTGGCAATTCATGACCAGGAAATTCCAGAAAAATTCTGGAACATTCCATTATCACACATTCTAGAGATTTGGTGTACTCCTCTCCCAGAATAATCCTTTCGGATTTGGAATTCCACATATTGTATCGACTGCAACATGCTTACAACACATACAAATCAAAATTCAATTATCAGCACATATGGAAGTAAGGTTGGTGCATCAGAGTAAGCAAAGGAATGCATGTTTGTTCACTCAGGGTTCCCCAGTGGAGAGATATTTGGCAACTAATGACTATGAAGATAGGGTGCTGCATTGTGCAAGACAAGAGGACCGGGCATCACAAATGTGTCAAAATGAAAAAGAATTCAGGTAATATAACTCGTGACAAGAAGGTCAAATGTAACATGGAGCAAATTTTGCTAACACCATTCTATTTGTTTTGTGCTTTTCAAAGGCTCTTTTTTGGCTTCCATTGGGGGTGTTTTGCTATTTAAGAGCATTATTAATTGGTGGTCTTTAAGAACTTGAGTGCGTAGAAATATAAATGAGTAGTATTTTATATCACTTTGCTGCTCTGCTGCTCATCTGAAAACAAAAATACTATTTGCATAACGTGTTTATGATCAACAGTCAAGTAATGGAAATTAATCAATATTATATCATGTAATAGCAGCACTGCTGAGGTAGGGGACTACATATTGGGCTGTTAATCCCAAGGTCAACAGATGAACTCCTTCAGTGACTCTGAGGCAAAAAGATAAAGCATTCTGCTTTGCTCAAATTTACCTGCCTAGGAAACACAATAGGGCCATTCCAGTCTGTCCTAAAGGAGACAGTATCTGCCTGACGGCAGTAGGAATTTTCTTTTTGTTCTGACTTTGGATCTTAACATAGGATGAGAGATTTTCTTTTCCCATATTCTGTGTGGTGCACAATAGGTTGGAGGCAAATTGCCCCCAAAATTCAGTAGCTAGATTAAATACATATTTTTCACATCTGTTGATAACTGGGCAATATTCAAGGTCATGAGATTATCAGCTATCAAAAACACATTTCTTATCTTGTAAGCCTTGCATTGTAGCTGGGGAAGACTGGATAAAACCAAATAAATAAGTAAACAAAAGAATAGAATAAAAGAGGAAACAAACATATCAGTGTGCTGCAAGAGGGGCAATGTTATATAGGGCATTTAGTATCGATTCTATTGAATGGTGGCATTTGTGGAGGTGAAAATAATCAACCCACATATATACAGATTAAGAGATTTCCTGTAAAAGGAATGCTTAATTAGAATGTGAAGAGCTCCTAAACAGAAATCTGATCATGCATAATTAACAGCATAGAATGCAGAGTAGTTGGAGGACTGTGAATGGGTAGAACCAGTGAGTCAAAGGCAGAAGCAGAGAGAGAAAATAGGAGACTTTAACAAAGGTAATAAAGATCACACTTACCGGAATGATGGGAAGACCACTGTGGGTTATGTGCTGGGCTCCTAATTCTGAGGTTGGGTGTTCACACTCTTGTGAAGAAAACTATGTCTGTCTGTTCCTCTAAACATCTATCATTTTGGAAACCCTATTTAAGATCTCTGTGTTGGAATCAACTCCATAATAGTCAGTTTGGTAGTGGATTTGAAAGCGTATGGAGTGCACTAACAACAACAATAACAACAAACCCAAAACAGTCACTGAGTCCATTCTGACTAGGTGTGACCCTAGAGGACAGAGGAGAATTGCCCCGCAGGTTTTCTGAACCTCCAAATCTTTTCAGAAAATAGGTGCATTTCTCTCCTTTTATAAGGCTGATGTGTTCAATGGCTGACTTGGTAGATAGCAGCCTCATTGGAAGCCTCCTACATCACCAGGGCTCTCTATGAAATACACGAGTCCACCTTCTCCCCCCGCCCACCCCCATCCTCCAAACACGATGCTTCACCTCAACAGAAAATCTTAAATTCAGGATAAAGTAGATGATGATGCATTTTGTAGCAGAAGGTTCGGAGACACTTTCCTACTTTTACCTCTCTTTAATAAAACTTTCTCTTCTCACATTAGTATCTATTTTTTCAGCTTGAAAAATCATGACGAATTTGAAAGAAAGATGTGAAGCCATCCATTAACGTTCTATGGATTCCCTTGTGTTTGTGGAGCACTGCCCCGTTCCCCCGAAGCTAGCAGCATGATGCATAATGCATAATACACTGCATGCCCGCCATAAATACACATAAAACGTTAGCAGTTAAGACGATGGAGCTATTAAAGAAAACAATGTGTGTGTAAAACAGCTTCAAAAAGATTAAAAAATTTTAAGCCAGGAGCTTTTTCTAAAAGAACAGATTGGATTTCTGATTAGAGATTGGAGGCAATGATAATTGAAATACTCATTTCAATACCAATAGCCTAACATGTGTGAATCTGTCCGATTCATATTTAGTTTGACTATAGAGGGAAACAAGCCAATAATGCATATTCATTGTATGTGCATAACAGTTTCTCTGCTCCATAGCAAGAGTTTTCTGAATTGGAGGATGAATTGAAGTGGTTGTTGGCGCTGGTGGATTTGAAGATCCAGTCTTGCAGCTAGCCATCCACACTTAGCTGATTGCATCAACGAGGCTCCTGATAGCTCTTAGTGGTGAGAATGGAAGACAGAGAGATTTGGTTAATCAAGTACTTAATCTCTTCTAAGAAGCAGTTCAGATTGTAGCCTGTTCTAGTGACAGAACATTTTCATACCCCCTTTATAAAACAATGTGCTAAGGCTATGCAATGATAGACTTCAGTGTTTGTTAGATGGAACTTAGAATTTGAAGATGAGTGTAACTGCAGAAGAATTCCATATTAATAGGACTTGAGTGATAATTACACTCATTATCACAACATGATATGATTTTTAGGTAATGTAAAAATTGTCACTGAAAGTCACATGCTTTGTAAATCTAAGTATCTATTTAGGCAGAAAATGTAGGCAGTTGAAATAATCATGAGATTTATGCCACAAAATATGAAATTAAAGTCATGAAAAGTAAATCAGAGATAAATAACATTTCCATGAAAATGGAGATATTCTACAATCATCTGTGACTACAAAGACATAATAACAATTTTAATAGAAAAATGTATATTTTTGGTCTCATGTTGCCATGTATTGTTCTTAGGTGGCCTCATAGCTTTTTGAGAATGGAGGGTGGTAATTACTTTGATGGTTAAGTCTGTTAAGTGCTCAGCCATTAACTTAAAGCTAGTGAGTTTCTGTTAACATTTCAACCTCGGAAACACTATGGGGTAGTTTTACTTTATCCTCTCGGGCCTCTTTGATTCACAAAATGCTTCAAAGCACACAGGACAACATTCATTGCTGTGCAAGGAGGTTCTGCAGATGTTATTGGGAGTGATTCAGTGCATTACGTTTATTATTGCTATTGTTTCTATATGACTATAGCACCATTGAGGAGAGTGGCTCATTCTCTACAGCTTGAATCCATTTCATCAGCTTTTCTTTCTTGTTATGATTTTATTGTTTCTTCTTACTCAACATTTTCTTCCCTGGAATATACTTTTCAAAAGAATTAAAATATGAAACAACCTTTTTTTTAAAACATTTTCTTAAGTGAGAGCAGGACTTGCCTATGGTACTGCTGTTTCATAGAATAGTATGGCAATGTTCAGAGGAACGAGTCTCAATATAGTTTTTGTATTAAAACACAAAAGATTTCAAAGAACAATGCTTATCTCAGCTGATGTTAATTATGCTCCAAATTATTTGTATTTCTGTAAAAATGATATGCAATTTTCTGATCTCTTAAATAATTAGTTAATTAATTATTTTTTTACAGGGGAGAGCATGAACACAATCCCCCACTACCACAAATTATACAGTCAATTCCCCACATTGGGGAAATCGCCAGAGTCAGCACATTCGTTCACCAGCTGAGCCCCGCCCTGGGAAAGACACCTTCTTGATCATGGTATCTACCCTGACAGGTAAGTATTTCAATTTATTTTTTAAGAGTGGATAGCCATTGGTTTTTGACATATATATATATATATATATATATATAATGTTGTCAAATAGACACACAATTTAATAGGATGATGTCGACTCAACTTTCATAAAGACTATGCTATTACATAAAACTGCACAATTTGGGGCTGAGCCTTGGTGGCTTAAGTAGTTGAATGCGGGACTGCAGCCCATGGGCTTGGAGGTTCAAACCCAGTGGTGGCTCTCAGGAGCAGAACTGGGTAGCACCCATGACCACCAGAGGCAGTGATGCCCTGCACCCCCCCCCAAAAAAAACTGCACAATTTAAAAATAAAGCTTATGCTGTGTTATGCTGAGTTCTTTTAGAGAAGCAAAACCATTGGCATATAGATCAATAGATAATGCACTAACCCATCATCATATTATATTTTCTGAGTGAGCAAAACAAAAATCTTTGATGCACACATACAAAGAGGAAATGCTTATAACCATGACAGATGGTGAACCAAATGCAAGATCCATTTTAGCAAAGTATATGAAGAAATTTATATCAAGAAATTAGTTCATGCAGTTGTAGAAGTTCAGATGGTAAGTTCAGTCATCTTCATATCTGTTTATCAGAGCTTAAGCTGGAGTGTTTTTCCTGGACTTGCAAAGCTGTCAGGTCGGACAAATCAGGAAGCAGGGAGACGAATCAGGTATCAGAGAGAAAAGTATGAAGACCACAGTTGGTAGATGCAGCGGTGCATGAATACAAGCGCCATAAGTTTGATGTTAAGTTCTGATGATTCCCTAAGTCAGCTGACACCATGATGCACCATATCTTGAGTCCAAATAATTGGAGATTGATGAACCAGATGCAAGATCCATTTCAGCAAGTAGCTGAAGTGAAGTGCAAGAAATGAGAGTTTCTCACTACTTCTATCTAGAAGGGAATAGAGAACACTTGCAAGGAAACTTCTTTTCAATTGTACCCTTCTCGAATCTTCTGAGGGAGCAAATCATCAGAGAAACTAGATTCTGTGGAGAAGAATGTGGCATCAGAATTGGAAGAAGACTTTAAAAATCTGCGCTATGCAGGTGACACAATCAACCTTTCTGAAAGTGAGAAGGAATTGAAACATTTGCTGAGGAAGATATGACTCAATATAAGAAGGACTAAAATCCTTACAACTGAAGAAAAGGTTGGAACAGTCAAAGATTTTGTCTCCGTGATAGATAGGTTTATTGGCATTCGTTAATCAGGCTACAATTTAAATGGAGGACAAAGAGATAAATGATTCTGCAAAGACCACTTCTCTCTCTGTCTCTCTGTCTCTCTCTTGCTCTCTGGTGATTGGACGAGAAAGTGACAGCTTTCGCTAATTCTCTGAGTCAACTTCTGAGCTAAGACCCTCTTCTCTGTGTTGCTGGTGTGTAAATCGCTTGACCTTGAGGCAGATGGATCCTGTTGTCTCACATTGCTTGAGTTCAATATCCCATTTGAGCCTGCTTCACTAAGCTCCTGAGACGCTGTCTGTTTGTGACCCATTCTGCTGTTTGCTGCATGTGACCAGACTGCCTGCATGGCTTCAAGAAAGACTCAGCTGTCTGCTTCCTTGACCTTGGACCCAACAGCCCTTGTGAGTTGATGGATTTCCAGTATATTAACTGTTCCATAAGTTAATTGAACTGTACTGTTGTATGGACTAATTAGCTGTTATATTCAATTGTACTTTGTTTCTCTAGAGAACACTGCTTAACACAGTCTCACTTGGATCCATAGTCAAGGCTCATGGAAGAAGCAATGGAGAGATAGAAGGATATATTGCATTATGTCAATCTGCTGCTCAAGTCCTCTTTAGAGTATTGACAAGCAAGGATATATTTTGAGGACTAAGGTGCACCTTACACAAGCCATTCTCCTTTGCAGTATATGCATGTGAGAGGGGGACATTGAATAAGGCAGACTGTGGATGAATAAATTCATTTAAATTGTGGTTCTGGAGAAGAGTATTGGAAGCCCCACAGTCCACTAAAAGCACAAACAAATCTGTCTTGGAAGAAATAAGGTCAGAATGCTTCTTAGAGTTAAGGATAGCAAGGATGGTAAGTGTGTTAGGCCAGATAGACTAGATAAATAAATTCGTAGGCATGCATATGTATATAAGAAAGATATTTAAATACAAGAAAAATTAAACATTGAGAAAACATCCTAGCCCAGTCCACCCAAAAGTCATAAGCCTGATATTAGGCCACATCTGTGCTACCAATCTTACATCCTCTTCAGTCTCATGAAGCATATGCAATGACATAAGCATAATCACAGACCAGTGGGCGCAGAGTCTTGTTTATCCAGTCATGGTAGGAACATCTCAGCACAAAAATGGCTCCTCCAGTTTCCAGGGCTCAGGGTCTATCAGCAGGCTGCTTTGTGTCTTGTCAGTGGCAGTGTCTCAAGGCATGAGCATTGTCAATAGAAAGTCTCCAAGGAAATGAATAGAGAGAGATAGGGTCTGTGCTTCCAAGAAGGAATGACCACATTTCCCAGAATTCTCAGGAGAAGCCAGGCCCACACAGGTCTCATTGACTTTCTCCAGATTGACAAGCCAGACTCTACCCCTACACTCTTAATTCTCAAAACGACACCAGACTTAAGTGGCTACCACAGCAATTGTGGCAGTCTTGTGCTTATGTTAATTTTATGATTGAGATGTAGGGGTGGAGTCTAGCCTGTTAATCTGGAGATAGCCATTGAGTAGCCAGTGAGGCCTCTATGTGGGAATGGCTTTCACCTGAGACTCCTGGGACATCTCGCGATATTTCCCTCGTGAAGATGAGAAGCTATCTTCCCCAGTTGTTAGAAGTTAGTTTCAGAGACACTTAATCACGGAAAAGACAAGATGCAGCCTCTGAGAAGTTGGAGGAGCCAGCGGAGAGACCACTCGGCTTAGCCCTGATGAAGACAGACCTCTGAAGCTGGAGTGGCATGCTGTTGATGGACCTGAGCCCTGGAAGCAAGGAGCCTTGGGGAGACCCCTGCCAGCGCCAGAATTCTGCACCCACTGACCTGTGACTTCCTGAGGTGGCAGCAAACATTATAGACTGATTTCGGCCATATGGGTTATTATTGGACTTATGACTTTGCACTGGACTGGATTGGGATGCCTTGTTAGTGTCACATTTCTTTTGTATATAAACCCTTTCCTTATACCTATATGCGTGTCTCTGAAATTTGTTCCTCTAGTTTACCCAGACTAACTCAGCAATACTTCATCCTACATATTTTGAAAATATTAGCAGGAGAAAACAGTCCCTGGAGAAGGGCATCATGTTTGGTAGAGTGGAAGGACAGTGAAAAAGATGAAGATTTTCAATGAGATGGACTGTCACATGGCTTGCATCAAAGGTCTCAGGCATAAGAACAATTTTGTGTCTCACACGGACTGGATGATGTTTCTTTCTGTTGTGCATTCGGTCATAATTGGTCTGAGTAGACAGCATGATACCCAACAATAGTAGCTGATCTTCTTATAACTGCTTTGCTTCTCCTGATTCTGATCGTTATAATATAGGTCACATCATAGGAGATTGGCAAGTCCTAACTATCAGGCCTCTGAGAATCCTGGACCAACCACGTTGATATGGAACCTAAAAATCACAATCTGCCTCTGGTCCACTTGGTACTTTTGCATATCTTCTTAAATCATTCATAATCCCCAAATAAAGATAAGAATAACATTGTTGCACCTAAAGTATTATAACTAGCAAACATAAAAGAAAAAAAATCTCATTTACAATTTTTATTTTGTGAGTGAATAAACCAAAAATATTTGATCCATACTTACCAAGTGGAAATATTCATTCTAATTATAGTCCTTATTTTGCAACTGGTCAGAGCTGGCTTTTAAAGCATCTTCCTGGTTGGCTGCTTCAGAGCTTTATTCCGCAAGAGGCGTGTCAGGATTAGGTAGCTGCAGTTTATCATTTACTTTAATGATAAGATGTGGAAGCTCTACGGAACAACCTAAGGGATCTCCGCAGACATATTCTTTACCTCATTAAATAATATCCATCACTTCACCCTTGGTAACAAGAACTGATCACTCCACTAAATACAGTAACTTCCTACTTGCCTATAGGGCATATTGACATGAGAGGATTTTAAAAGGCCAGGAGGCATTCTCAAATTTCAGTTCAATGAAATCCTTGCGGTATCCCGAATTGGGAATAGTCCTCTCTTTGGAAATAAGATCTGCATTCACACAGAGCATAGAGTCAGAGGGGCAGGCTTTCCAAGAGTAAGGGACTCAGAGGGCACTGTCCTGATGGGCTTTCTTCAGCCCACTCTCTTCGATGGTGTGATTTCCCGTGGCTTTACCTGCATCCCACAGCCCCCTCCCTGTTAAATTGTACAAATTCTGCTTCCATGACATCATGCCAGTGGCTCACTCCCAAGCAACCTCCAATTACCTCTGAGCTCTGCTTGCTCACACCATCCTGCTCTCCAGCCCTGCTTGGCTCCCCCCTTCCCACTTTCTTCTTTATTTTTTGCTTCATAAATATTTTTATTTACATTAGGGGAAATCTGTTAGTATGAAGAGATCTTATACAAGTTGATGAAATGTTTAAGCAGCTAGAACATTTTACAGGTTGGTACTAAAAATAAGGAAAAGAAAACATATTTTTATCACAAAATATTTAATTATATTGCGACTGGAGTTTTCTTTTCTGTTATGATGATTATCTTACTATTGAAGGACAGGGGTTGAAAACTAAACAGACAAAAGGTATCATCCTTAAATTGCAGTCACGGCAGCTGGCATTTTATCCAGAGAAATACTTCTCTTGGGGTTCTGGACCCATGAATCCTGGCTGTTGGATAAATATGATTTATTGCATACACAGCTTCCTGGAAAACATTGCCCTAACTTTGTAAGATATTACTACATAGCTGACACCATAATTTTGTCTTTTAAAAGTCACCCCATCAAGCCAGGTGTTGAAGGACGATGAGGAACGTGTTCAAACCAGTGGATTCCATGAGCATGGGCCTGCAGCCATGTTTCATTTGCTGTGAAATGAGTCTCTTAACTTGCAGCAGTACTGGGTACCAGGCTGGTAGAAGAGGCATTCTCTATGTCCACCAATGACAGTTTTAGTAGAAGCAAAACTGCATGCAGGGAAGGCAAATTCATTTTCAGAGTGTCTATTCCAGTAAGAAAAAAGTCCTGACCTTTTCACCAAAAAAGTGCGAAGGAATCAACTTGCCACCATGTTTCTGGTTGATCTCCTTGAGGGATGGTCCCCTATAATGAATGCATTGTTGATCTCGGCTGCGGAAAGATTGTGCCCTCAGCAGTGGCAGGAACTACGTCAACCTTGGTGAGTGGAAGTCCAGGTTGGTAATCCCCTGCATAATCTCTATCCCGGCTAGCATGGCACCTTTAGTCATAAGCTCAAGGGCTAAGGCAGAAAAGTATTGAAAAAGAGAATTATTTGTTTCCTCAGAACATATCATCCTATTCACTAGATTTTGAAAATCATTTTTGCATAAGTAATGCCTTGGTGAGTCTTCATGTGACACACCATTATCTTCACTTTTCTGTCCCATTCAGAGGTCTATGTACACCCCTCTTTTTTACACATTCTTGTCTCCAATTATTCTAATCATTCTCCTTCCTAGTTTCTGGCCATCCAGTCAAGTCATTGGTTATAGTTTATGAACCTGTATTCAGTCTCACATCTAGTTATTTCTCCTTACAAACAATATGGCCAACAAGATACACTGCTTGAAGTTCTGCCTATTGGAGGGCTTTTCCACCACTACTGTCCGTCACAGAAATCCCCTCAAGGGGCATAGTACTGCTGCTGTCCACTTTGAGTGGTCCCTGCAAGAAATGCAGAACCATCTGTAAACCAGGCATGTGTTTTCGCTTCCTTAGTCAATTGTTCCTGAGGAATTTCCCATGAGATTTTAGGTACTTACTCTAAGAAGGGTAGTACAGTTACAGGGGTGGGGATGGTAGGCACTTGGTTCACTTCTTCATGGGAGTAGAGCAGACAGCCCCAGTGCAGTTAAGTGTGTTAATTCAATTAAGGCAATACCCAAAACCTGACATAAACAGGTGGTAATTTTCAGGAGTTTCAGGAGTTTTCAAGAATATTGGATTACCCTTCACAAATTTAAAGGTTGAAAGGTGTGTCATCCAGGCATTGCATGTGATAAATCCACTCTATCATGCTCTTTGCCCTCTGCTTTTGGATACATTCCTCTACAATGTATCAAAGTAGATTGAGCACTTCATCATGACTTATTGTAGGCCATTATGCCACAACAAACAAATCTAGCCAACTATCCAATATTCTCCTAACTTCTTGATCTGAAACACTGAAGAATTTCTGCTTAGTGGATCCACATCAACAAACTGACCAAATCAGCCTTGTCTTCCTTGCACCATTATCCCAAAGCATTAATTATCATTAATAACCATTCCCATTCATATTTTCTAGATCTTTGTCAGTATAGATTAGAAAATTCTTATCAGTATTTTAGGAATGTAGAACAATGCACATTTTGATACTTACTGAGGCTAAAGTCTAGTTAAAAGTCTGGAAGCTATATGGGTGGTGTGGATGTTCCCCAAGAATGTGAAACAATATTTTGTAAGACATCTATGTGAGGTAACACTCCAGGTTCAACACAATATCATCATGTGAAGTGAGGTTAATCTCCTAAATTGTGGTTGGAGAGAAAAGTAGTTTTACTGAAAACTATTGAACTAATATTACTAAAATTACTGGACTAATATCTTCTGATGTGAGGGGTGGTATGATTGACTGAAATACCTCAGTGGAATTTAGGGTCTCAATGTCTTTCTGATTAGTTTTCTGTCTGGTACAATCCCAAGTTTCAGGGTCTTATTTCTTCCCAATCAACGGCCAGACCTTAACATCAGATATCACTGTACAAGTTGAGAATTACATTGGTGTAATAATCAACCACACTTCAGGGAAAAAAGTCAGCATTTGTTTTTTGGCAGTATCAGCTCTGTTATTGCAAGAAATTAACTTTAATTTCACTGCACATAGGAAAATACGCTTTTTCAAAAGGTGCTTGTGCCATGCCTTCAAAGCCCTGGTTTCCTTTAGAATATGTTTATTGTAAGTGGTACCAACCATCCAGCTTGTCTATACTTCTAATCCCGATGAAATCATTGAAAAATATCAAAACACACAATTATGCAGAGCTTCATTTCACCAACAATTCATCTATTAGTCATGATATTTTGAGTACTAGGATTGTCATTCTGTGCCATGGGTTAACAGGACCCCATGAACTAACAGTGAGGGATTTAATCATGCTGTCAGAAGCAGAGGTAATAGAGGGAACAACATGTATGTATAGTGTCTACATATAGATCAAAAGACAGTTTTTCCAAAAAAACCCAAAGAGATAATTATTTGTATCAAACAGGTGTATATCAGGGGCTATATGTTTTTAATTATATTTTACTCAAATATGCCAAGAAAATAATCGGAGAAGTGGAAGTCTATGAAGACCAACATGACTTCTTGATTGGAGAAAGATTCCTTAACATTCTACTATATGCAGATGACATATATTTGCTTGCTGAAAGTGAATGGGGATTTTAGGTATTTTTGAATGAGATGAAAAACTTAAGCCTTCAATATGAACTACATCTGTACTTTGAAAATAAGAAAAGAAAATTATGCATAAGATAGAGTCCTTTCTAGGTGCAAAGACTCATCAAGCTTTATTAATAACAATCTTATTTGGGACAATCTTCATTTGAGTTTATTGAGTGAAATGAGATATCAGCAATATCTACAGAAAGAGAATAGTTTATTATTTGTTTAAATAATGCTTTAATAATATGTAATTTAAGTCTTATTTTAGGGTTTAGCAAATATCTGATAATCATATAATCTTTGTCCTTATTAAAATGTCTTCCTTTTTAAAAAGTCTACCAAGATTGTAATGCTTATCACATTGATTTCTAAAAAGTCAAAGAGAGTTAAATATCTTTAACAGCAGAAGACTCTACATAAATGAGTTTTATCTACTCTTTTCATATGGGATAATTGCAATCCAAGTCATAAACTAACAAATTTGTTTCTATTTAAATTGAGTGACATTTTCCTGTTTGATATCCTGGTATTTCCTGTGAACTAACACAAGTGTTTCGTGGTATATGAATCACTAGACTTAGATTCTGATTAGCTTTGTGTCTCAACCTTTCACATAACTATTTTGGGATGTGTTGCATCGTCATTGTCAATCTCCATAGAGAGCATCTTAGAACTTTCTACAATTACTTCATGCTTCTATGGCTTCTGTGCACTTTTCATTCTAATGATCTGCTTCAATGTCTCCCCTAAGCATGCAGGGCATATTTTCCTATAAAATGCAGAGACATATGCCCTCCAGCTAAAGACAATTTTTTGAAAGAGTGGGAAAGGCTCGGCCTCTCCGTTTTAGTTGGAGCAAACTTTTCATAGAGCTTCTCTATGAAAAAGCTAAGGACAATCCTTTCCATCAAAGAAGGAGTATGTGGAGGGATAAGCATGCAAAGTTGTGACTTGGAAGGGTTGGACATATGGGACATTTTCAATCTCCAAATATTTGGAATTAGTCTAGTGTTAGTTCTTACAAAAGAGATGATTACCTAGTGTCATTGAACAAATTCCAATTCATAGCCACCCTATGTAAACAGAATAGAAGACTGCCTGCATCATCATCATCAGAACTGTTCTTGCCTTTTGGACCCAATTATGGGTCCATCCACATAATTGAGGGACTCCCTTATTTTTCCTGCTGGCTCTCTACATCTAATGGATGTCTATAAGGATTTCTCCTCCTATTGAGAAGATGAGTCCAATTAGCACATGAAAGTCCTGAAAGCTTTGTTCCATTCATAGTACTGAGACTGACTCTGAGGAGGCGCTCTTTCCAAACTGTATGTTGAGTGCCTCCAACCTGAAGTATTCATCACGCACCATTCATGAAACAACATTCCAGTGCTATCTATACTGTTTGCAGTGGCTAAACCCCAGAAGTATCCCACTTCTTTCTTTTTCCTAGTCTGTATTAGTGTGGAAGTTCTCCCAAAACCTACCCACCAGACAGGCGGCCCTGCTGATAAGCCATCGCAGTATGACACACTGACAGTTGAGGGCTGGTAAGGACTCAAACAATGGAAATAATAAAGTCGATAGCTAACCAAAAAGGGAAGTGTCCAGGTCTATCCCAGAATGCTACAAAGAAAGGCCTGGCTCTCCATTTCCAATATATTTCAGCCTATGGGATCCCTTTAGAACACAACTGTAATCACTCTGACACACATCAGGTTACCATGGGATGGAATAGACTTGAAAGCATCTGGTCTTGGTAAATATATGTGTGCTTATATGTGTGTTTAAAATGTTTAGCTACATGGAATTATAAAAAATGGAATTTTGCCACAAAACTATTTTAATGCCCTTCATGTCTGTACTGTGTTTATGCTTGTCAAGGAGCACACTAGAGCTTCTATTCTTAGGAAGGTCAGGAGTTATTTGAAGGACGGAATGGTTCAGGATCACACAGGGTTCTGCAAAGACTCAGCAAAGTACTGCAACAAAAGGAACCAATCTTTCACACAGATGAGTCACAGGCTTGCTTGCACAAAGAAAGCTACCCTTGGTTGACCTTTACAAAGTCATGCTTTAGCAGATATGCTTTACATAGTATGCTGGTTACTGCATTGTTTTTCCAATTGTAACATCTTAAACCACTCAAAGGGTATGCCTACGTATTTTAAGGACCAGCTTGAGTGAATGTTCCTTTTGGGAGCCTACTGTGAGAGGGACAGGAAGAGGGGTGGTTGCAGGCATCCTGTGGTATACTGAACAGCTGACTGTTGAAAAGCAGCTCAGAATAGCCAGTAAACAGAAAGAAAGAAAAAACGGAGTACGGCCTGTATCTATCAGGATTTCTATCTGCCTCTCTTTACGCTTCTCCACTACCCATACTTTTGATCAAGAATCGCTGTGCATATAAAAATAATTTAAAATGCTATCTATACAAGTCCACTAATCACTATTTTAAGAGTATCATTTTCTGCACAGACTTATCAAGTCTTCACTTGGCTGTGCATGAAGCTTCCCCTTGAAGAGAACCTATACATATTTTAGCCTGAAAGAGGAACTTGTGCTTTGAAAGGGCTTTTCCATGTTTATTGCATGGCCACCTCTTCCTAATCGACTTTGAGAGTCAAGACACTGAGCATGAAAGGAAGCAGGGCACCACCTGTCTGTGGAGGATGGCAAAGCTTTATGACTCAGCCTTTACCATGCGCAGGGCTGAGCCACACCACTGACACCATCACCTTGGCAGAGCTTGGATGTATGCTCTGCAACACTCTTATTTTTTTAAATAAGAATGCATATGTGAGGGGTAGGTCACATTAGTAGGTCTGCTTGGCAAAGAGGGTCATTAGCTAAAGAGCTGAAATATTCTCTAGGGAATTTCCATTTCTTCAAAATGTGTGCTACTTTATACAAGTAGTGCAAGAGTTTGAATACAACAATTGGAACATTTGATTTGTCCTGTAGCAGTTATTATAATAATTTAATTATTACACTAAATTAACCTATTGTGTAAATTGATAGCAATCATGAGTCAATTTTAGTGGCGTTTCAATAGTGAAGAAAAGAATTCATATGAAAGTCAATGATATATTTTAAATCAAATCAAGCACAGATTAAATTTTTTGAAATGTAAAGACCTGTCATTTTTTTCAAGAATAAATGAATCAAAGCGTTAATGATAAGTCTCAGCTGGCTTGACAACTTACGAAGATATTCTTCAATCAGTTGATGTGAAGGATGAAATGGTTCTGGAACACTGCATCATGTATAAAATACACAGAACTAAAACAAAACTTCAGTGTACAATTTTAGCAAAAGAAACAATGTGGGATATAATGATTCAAAAATAAAGTGTCAACCTTTTCCACCATGTGTGACCGGAAACTTACTCATCATTTCATTGAATGAAGTGAAAGGACCATTGCAACATGTTGACTGTAGAGTGAAACAATAGCATTATTGTCAGAAATACGGACATAGCGTTTAGATTTTACTGCATCTGAAATAACTCCTTGGTTTATTGTAAGGATGTGAAAAGCAATTTTATTTTTGGAATATGACTTTACTTACCATAGCTAAGTGCTTTCTTGAAGTTTATGGGCACTGCTATTTATTTGCACATATTTTGATAATACTTCTACATGTGTAATAACTTCTTCAAACTTTCCCTGAGGTTTAAATATTGCTGCTAAGTGAATATATCATTGAAACTTACTGAATCCTTAACATGAGTGCTTTAGCTGATAAAAGGAGTTCTGTTAAAACACATTCTTGAATCCATCTGTGGTGTAGAGTGCATCTTCCAATCTAGCTTAGCAGAAGCTAAGGGGTCTCGGGGACATTGCAATAGATACAATACAATAGATACAGTTAGTCGCTGGTAACCCAGATAGGAGTGTGTAAGATTATAACTAGGGCTGAGCCCCGGTGGCGTAGTGGTTGTGCGCGGGACTGCGGCCCACTGGGACGGAGGTTCAATTCCAGCAGTGGGGCTGGGCCTCCTACTCCCACCACCAGAGAGCAGTGATGCCCCCCTCCCCCCCAAAAAAAGATTATAACTGTATAACTGATGCGAATTCCTTTGGATTATGTACTAATTAGAAGTCGTCCTTCGATCTTTTGACCACCTAGTTTCTCATACGGCTGTGGATTATTCCAAGCCAAAAAAATGGCGTTTGATTTAGTGTCCCTGCTTGAAAGTGCTTTGACGAATCCCTCCCATAGTTTTTGACACGGACTGTATCTGGTTTTAAAGAATCTCTTCTTCTTCTTCCTCTTCTTCTTTATCATTATCATCTTTTATTCATATTAGGAGTTGTCTGCTGTATTTTGTTCTCGTTGATCACCTTCTTGACACATTTTTGTGTGTTTTTCTATGTTTTCAGTATTGGAACCAAGGGCAGTGACTCTAGAGAGACGGTTCCTTGAGTAAGGGTGCCTAAGAGTACAGCAAGGGAGGTAAGTGGGGTAAGGCCAGATGATATCAAGGAATTCAAGAAGGGAAAAAAATGCTTTGAAACTGATTGTGGTAGATAATGTATAACACTGTTTAATATGCTTGAACTCTGGGATTGTATAATGTCAAGATTAGCTCTTAATACAATTGTTTGGAGGGAAAAAAGGCAGAATGAAAAATAAATAAATGTGGGTTTTTTGTTTGATTTTTTTGCCCCCCCACTCTCCCTAAATAAATGTTTTTAAAATGACAATATATATATATGCAAATTGAAAATGGGAGTTGGATAAAAACTAATTGTCATTCAAATATGGGACTTAATAATGGATAATTTTAAAGCAAATCTTTAAAAGGCTTGTCTTGTTTATAAAACAGATGACAGAGGGAGGGTGTGGGGATGGGGGTGGGGGGGAGGAAAACAAACAATAAAAAGACAACAAACTGATACAGAAAGTGAATACTGACTAACACTGACTCAGAGCAACCATATACCACATGGTAGAATGGGCTTTTTGGGTGCCTGATATTTCAAATATTTACAGGTACTACATCTTCCTCCCAAGGAGCCACTGATACCCTTGATTTCTGACCTGTGGTTAGCTGCTCAGTGTACACAGCCCACTATACCACCAAAGCTCCTTTCTCTGGGTTGTAGAGGGAGCAAAAGTTGCAGCAAGAAGCAACATGCTGCTCAGTATCGAAAATGGCCACTAAAACTATTTTTAATTATTTATATGATTATAAATAGGATCTTTCATGGACAACTTTAAATGATATAATATAAGACACACTTCCTATTAGATCCTCACCCAAATTTGATTATAAGATCCTGAGAACTACATTCTTCTTTTGTTTTTAAATTTTCTCAAATTTAGGTAATCGGTAGACTTTTGTTAGTCTTCAAAGTGATATGCTTAGTCTTCAGCATGTTAAAGAGGTCTTAGAAAATGTTTTTGCCTAGCAGAATATATCATTTGATATCTTGACTGATGCTTCCATAAGCATATATTGTGGACTCAAGCAAGATGAATCCTGACAGCTTCAGTCTTTTCTCCGTGTTTCCTATAAGTCCACTTGTGAGAATTTTAACTTTCTTTATAATGAGTTGTACTCCTTACTGAACGCTACAATCCTCAATCTTAAGCAACTAGTGCTTCAAGTTCTCACTTTCAGCAAGGAAGGTTGTGCCATCTGCATATTAAATGCTGTTAATAAGCTTGCATCCAATCCTGATGCCACACAGTTCTTTATGTATTTCATATTTTCATAGCCTTTTGTCAGCAGACAAAATGAATCATTTTAGTGAACGGATAGACCTCTAATATATACCTTTCATAATTTTAAGCCATGTAGTATTCACTTGTTCTGTTCACTCGACTATTTTTCTGTGTATAAAGTCCTCAAGAACTCAATGAAGTTTTCTGAAATTCTCATTCTTTTTTTATGCTATTTATAGTTTTCTATGATTCACACAGTTAAATGTCTTTGCACAGTAAAAACATAAGAAAAAGTATAATTTTTTTGGTATTCTTTAATTTCAACAAAGAGCTATCTGACACCAATAATAAAATCCCTCTTGCCACATCTTCTGAATCTCACTTTATTTTTTGTAAGTTCTCTATGTACTGTTGTAACCACCATTGAATTGTCTTCAGCAAAAGATTACTTGTGTGTGACAATATTAATGTTCATCATTTTTATTGCATTCTTCTATGCTGTGTTTCTTTGAAATGGCTACAAATATGGATCTCTTTCAGTCAATTGGCCAAATGTCTTGGAATAGATGAGTGCTTCCAATGTTTGATCAGCATGTTAGAACACTTTATTTGGCATTCCATCAATTCCCAGAACCTTGTTTTTGCTAATAGTTTCAGTGTAATTTCAGCTTCTTCTTTCAGTTCCATTGGTTCTGTATCAGATACTATCTCTTGATTTGGTTGAATGCTGACCAGCAAATTTTGGTAAAGTTCTTCCTTATCATTTAATATTTTGCCCATTGAAAGCTTCCATATCGCAACTTTAGGCTTGATTTGTTTTTCTTTAAAACTTTCAACTTGAGACATACAGAGTATGCTGTTCTCTTTTGGTTTTATATCTCCAGGTCTTTGCACAGTTAATTTTATTACTTTATTTTGTCTTTTCAAACAGTCCTGTGATAGTGAGAGTCCACAATTTCTAAATCTCCAAAGATAGAAAATTGTTTAGAATCCCATGCTACTGAATCTACCAGCATGGGAAAATTTTCTAATTATCCAAAATTAAAAAAAAAGATAAGACAAATGATATAAACAATATGAACTAGAATGGGAAAGAAGAGCTCTTAAAGAATTCTACACAAAAAGTTGGAGCATAAAATTCAAGAGCTTACCCCAGCCATTACTAAAAACTCATCAAAGTGGTGGATCTTCAATGAGTTTTTGCTGGTGCTAGAAAACCAGATACTGATTCTTTTGGGTCCTTTGAAGATAGAAATTTTCTTATATTTTGCTTGTAACACCAAGAAATGCCAAAGAGGAAAGGCATTCTTTAAAATTAGAGCTTATTGAAAGAATAGTACAAAATTAGGCAGGATTATGTAAAGATCAAGGTACTGCAGCAAGAGAAAATTTGGGAGGAATGCAGAGAGCAGCTACCAAGGGCTCAATAGAAAGCAAATGTCTAGAAAAAAATGAAGACAACATATGTACAAACGTGCCTGATTCAAATGATGTATGGATTGTGATATGGGTTGTATGTGTCAGCAATAAAATGATTTAAAAAGAGAGAGGATTTTCACAGAGCTTATATTTAGGAATGCCAGGAATTTACAAGGAGAAAATTCTAACTAGCCGACATTTACAAATTCATGCTTTAACAGACACAAGGCAATGGTGGGACACCTTAAACATTCTTTTACTAGTCTATGTAAATTTTGAGTGAGCCTAGGTGAGTACTATTCCTTGGAGCATAGTATGAAAGGAAGGAGTAAGAGGCAAGGAGGAATGCCTACATGTGTTCTGGGTACCTGACACTTGAATGCTGCCAGCTCAGAATATACCCTATGTAGGTCTATACATTTCAGAGGGTGGTTTCCCAGCTCTCTAATGCTTCCCCAAATACTAAGTGATTTTCAATATACACTGCATCAGAAATGGTAACTGTGACATCCTGGAGGGTTGGTGCTCTTTTAAAAATTGTGTGCCTTTTAAATCATCTATAAGAAGTTGGATTATATGAAGAAGAATACAGCATCATGTTTGGAGGAGGTTATCAACAATCAAGCAGAAGACACAATCTTGCTTATTGAAAGTGGGGAGGACATGAAGCACCTACTGATGAAGGTCAAGGACTGCAGCCTTCAGTCTGGACTAAAACTTAATGTCATAAAGACCACAATCTTCACCACTAGACCAAATAAATAACATTACAATAGTCGGGGAAAAGATTGCCATATCAAGGCCTTCACTTGCTTCGCTTGGATTCATGATGAGTGTTCATGGAAGCAGCAGTCAGGAAATCAAATGACACCTTGCCTTGGTTAAATATGCTGAATAAGAATGCTTTAGCGTATTGGGAATCAAGGATGATGACTATGAGGACTAATTTGTGCCTGATCCGAGCCCTGATATTTTCTATTTCATCATGGACATTCAATAGTTATATATTGAATAAGTAAAGCCATAGAAAACTTGATGCATTTGAACTATGTTAGTGAAGAATATGAAAAGTACCCTGGACAGCCAAAAGAATAAACTGACCAGCTTCTAAAGAAGTGTCATCAGAGTATTTCTTCAAGGAAAGGGTTGTAAGACTTGATTTCACATATTTTGGACATGTTATTAGCAAAAACTAGTACCTAGATAAGGACATCATACTACATAAAGTGGAGGGGCAGTAAAAAACAGGAAAACATTCAACTAGAGCTAGATGGATACACACAGTTGCTGCAACAATGAAATCAAACAGAAGGACAATGGTAAGGATCGCCAAGACCGGCGGTATCCTGGTCTGCTACATACAGGGTTGCTGTGACTCGTCGCACCTAACCACCTCCACCACCAATGTGCTTTGTTCCCCTTGGTAAAATGATATCAGTTATTGGGTTCACCATAAGCCAGGGATTTTCCAATGCCATGGGTGGAGTCTTAGATATAGTTACTTCTTCATACAGTTTTGTGAAATTTACAAAAATAAGATATTTGAACTGTCATCATGAAGGTCATCCTTTCTTGTTATTCTAGCTTTTCCTTCATTCTCCATTCTTTAAGATTGGGTAGTATCTGAATCTAACAACAAGAAACGTGGACTAGATGTGCTTCGTTTGGTGAGAATAAGAGTCCTTCTCTGTAAAGTAAGTTTAAAATTAGTCTCCTGGTGTCGTGGTAACTTCTGAAATAGTCATGTCAGCCACCATGCTGATTTGCTCAGCAGAATTCAGAACTCACTTTTGGAATGTTTCTTAAAAGATTGTCGATGGTGTTAGTTGGCATTATGCTGGCATCAACTCACAATGGTCCCTGTAGAACATTATAAAATGGGCCTGCTCCTAACCCTCTTCACAATCTCCAATAGGCTGAAGTCTGTTGCTGTAGCCAAGTCCTTGTTGTTTGGAGTCACTGAGTCAGTTCTGAACCAGGGTGAGCTAATACACAGCAGAATGAAGTACTGTCCAGTCCCAAATCACCCTCACAATTGTTCCTGTGCTTGAGCCCACGGTTACAGCCGGGAAGTCATTCCATAATGCGTTGCAGCCACAGTGTGTTCTGAATTCTTTCCAACCTAGGAGACACATCCTGTACCAGTACATGAGACCATATTTTGTGCAATTCATAGAGCTCACAGGCCAAATTCCTAAGAAGGATTAGGTGGCCAGAGCTTCTTAATAAAATCTTTTTATTGTCATATTCTTCTGAAATCTGTCCATTATCAGGGGGCCTGTAGGTATTTGAAATGCCAATGGCATAGATTCTAGTATCATTGTTAAATTCAGTGCGCCGTTATTGGACAAACTGATGATGGGTAATGTATCTAAAATAAGTAGTGGAACATAAACAAGGTTTTAGTGAAAAGCAATAGAAGTTAGTGTGTGAAAAACTTCAAGATATGTAGCCCAGGAACAACAAAGCCCACTGTAGAAGCAAACCAGCCTGTGTGCCCATGAGGTGTGGAAAGAACCAGGTAACAGATATCAAAGAATAAAAATGATATCATTATGTGCCCACCCTCCCGACATGATCACTGAAGACAAAAGGGTGCAGAGGCAGACAGAGCAGAGGAATCAGATGGCTCCCAGTTGCCAAACAATAAAGTATCTGGGATCTTTATTGAAGGCTTTATTGAAGGCTTTGAAGGTGAACAAGTGGCCATCTGGTCCAGAAGCAACAAAAGCCACATGGAAGAAGCACGCTAGCATGTCTGACCATGAGGATTCGAAGAGCGCAGCTATCAAGCATCAGAAAGAAAAGTCACATCACTATGGATGAGGGGGAGAGCAGGGTGGGGACCCAAGGCCCACTAGTGGACAATTGGTCACCCCCTTACAGGGGAGTCGCGGGGAGCAGACAGACCAGTCAAGGTGCAGTGAGATGGCAATTAAGCATTCAAGTTCCCTCTAGTTACTGAAGGCTTCCTCCTCCCACCTATCATGGTCCCAGTTCTACCTTCCAAATCCAGCTGAACTGGACGAGGTACAGTGGTAGAGATGGGAACTGGAAATACGGGGAGCCTTGGAGCCAATAGTAAGAGTGGAGCTACTGGATGGGTGGAGGGAAGGCGGGGTAGAGAGAGGGAGCCAACTACAAGGATCTGCACATAACCTCCTATTGGGAGAACAGACATTGGGGGAGTGGGTGAGGGGAGAAATTGGGTAGTGTAAGATATGGCAAAACAATAATAATTTATAAAGTATTGAGCCTTGGCAGGA
Organism: Nesogale talazaci; assembly: GCA_004026705.1. Classification (NCBI taxonomy): domain Eukaryota; kingdom Metazoa; phylum Chordata; class Mammalia; order Afrosoricida; family Tenrecidae; genus Nesogale; species Nesogale talazaci. Next base: position 26,099 of record PVJH01026931.1, read on the forward strand.
TACGGGGAAGCAAGGACGGAGGGGAAAGGATGAGAAACTGCTATCAAGGACTCAATTGGAAAAGCAGATATTAGAGAATGATGATGGCAGCAGGCACATGAGGGTGTTTGGCACAATATATGTATGTATGTACTGTGAAAAACAAGGTATGAGCCTCCAATAAAATGATTTTCAAAAAAAGAAATGTAAACTTGTAGTGAAGGAGTTATTCCTATCCAAAAAATGAGGGTCTTTTCAGGGTAGAATGCCCTCTATAATGCATTATATACAATTATAAGTACAAATGTTTTGGGAGGGATTTCTATCAAAGATAATTTAGTAGAAATTTTATAGCAGTCTTGCAAACAGCAAGAACAACTCTGCAGATAGTTGTAACATTGTTGCATCCTAAAATATACCATAGTATCTTAGAGCATCACTACATCTTGTCCTAATGAAATCTGATGATTCCAAAAGAAAAAGGACACAAATATTCTTTGTAGAGAGGTAGTACTGATAATAAGCAGGACAATGATAAACTTCTGATGTCTGGTTGGTAGGTGTCATTAATTCAAGGATTGTTTTAAGATGAGCCGCTGCATACACAAAAATGGAATTGCCCTGAAATCTTACAGATAGTATGTGGAAAACTTTATAGACAATTTTCGCGCATTTAACCTCAATTCTAAGCAACTAGTGATATTACCAAAAATGGACTGTGAATCTATAATTAGTATTTCTAAACTATAAAAAATAAGAAGCAATCATTAACTCGGTTCGAGTTGTGAAGAAATGATCTCTCAATTATTTATAGAAAGTGGTTTTAAATAATTTTTCTCTTATAGGTATCAAAGGATTTATGGAAAAATAGTAGGAAAAATAACAGAGACATGGAAAATCACTTAAATGTTGTACTCTTCTGAATTGCGTTAAGATTATGGCACTTGTCAACTTTTAAATACATGCAATTTGTAGTATTTTCCTTATCAAAAATAATTACTTACATATGATTTTTTATTTTATAGATTTTTGTCATTTAATTAATCTCAAATTTTAATATGTTTCAGAATTCACAAGGCAGGGAGGGATACACTCTGAGTAATAGATATAATTAGCTGTCACTAAATGAATCTTTTTCAAGCCTTTTTTGTACTCTTTCCTAAATCTGATGATGTGGATGACACTAATAATTGGGTAACACATTATTTAGCAATTCACAGAGTTCCTATTCCTTTGCTTTCAACGAAATTGGAGGACCTAATTGGTGTTAGGTTTCTGTGTGATATTTGTCATATGAAGCAATATCTGTTTACCTAATCTCTATTCACTTCAATCTAATTATTCATGTCAATATAATTCTTTTATCTTCACATCTATAAAAATAAAAAATTAAAAAAATGTGTTATTGAGTCCTTTCTCTTGCCAGGAAATACCCAAAATAATTCATTAGCATATCAATAAATTTTTAAAGCTATATTGTGTGACTGAGATATTCATTTTATCGGTTTTTATTTGTTCATTTATAATTAATCATAAAATGTATTTTGCCTTTGCTTACCTCTGGAATAGAAATTATAATTGTAACTTAATGGAATGAAATCTTAGCACTAAAAAATCACAGAAAATCATTTGCTTATATAAGTGTAAGTTGAAAATATGCATATAGATTTCACTTTATATATGCATCTATTACAATAAAAATGTGACTACTGGAGAGTTGGTAGACGAGGAAGACATGCTACCCACATCTTCTACAAGAAGGATGTGAGAACTCAAATGAAACAGATATGGATTATATGTACGTGAAACCCATAGGAAATAATAATGAAGTTGTTCAAATAGTGATGAGAAAGTGGAGGCTGGAAAGGGCGCTGCGAGTCAGTGGATACTCTGAGCCCCGGGGAGATCTGGGGCTAACGCAGCTGGAAGAACTTGCTGGAACCTTTTTCTTTTGCTCCCGGTCTTTTTCAGTTCTGATAAACTGCCAACACACAGCAATAGAGACGAAGCCAATCAGAGTACTTACACCTACAGAGCACCAGAGATGTGACCATGGGATCCTTAGAAACAGCAACAGACAGGTTAGGCTTTGGGTTTTGTTGTTTTCTTTCTTAGGGGATCATTTTCTCTTTGAGGGGGTTTTCTTGTTTTGAGAAATCACCATTAGAGATATATGGAATGCAAAAGAAGGGGAGTGGTCGGCAAGGAGCCCCTTTGGGCTAGTTTTGCCACTCGTTACATCTGGGGGAAGGTATGAGTGGAGAGAAACCTGCTGATCAGGCTTCCGCCAGTCTCCCAGGGTATGCAGTCTGCTTATGAGAGATGCTAGGGAGACGTTTTCCCTCTCTGTCCTTCTTCCCCTGCCTCTTCACCTAGATTCTACGTGGCTCTCTGGGGCCAGTGGCCTGGGTGCTGTCCTTGGTCTGCCATGCTCCTGCTGAACTTGGTTCCATAATGAGTCTGCCAGTAATGGCCCTCCTTCCTTCTTCACCTTCCTGCTCGTTCAGCGTGCAGCCATCTCCAGCTGGCATCTGACCCATGGACTTACATTGGACTGGGCTGGGTCAGTCTAATTTGACTTAAATTTCTGTCCTGATAAGAAGCTATTGCATAAATGTGGTGGGGAGGGCAGTAAGGGGAATATATCCTGGCTTTATTTCTATAGAAAAGTTCATCTCAAACCACCCACCTCTCATGAACTCGCGGCTTCACTCCTGTGTAGACTCTAGGAAAGACATTGGCAAGCACACACTGGTGACTTAGAAATAAAAAATAAAAATATACTGGCTCTGACTTACTTTGGTGTGTGCATGTGTAGGTGTGTGCGTGTGTGGTTTTGTTTGGTTGTCACTGTTGTGGGTATGTTCTTGTTCATATTTTTATTTTGTTGCATTTTTAAACTTCTTTTGCCTCACCTGATGGAGCCCACTGTCCTCACATGACCCAGCCACGCAAGTGTCCCAACAGCTACAATTAGAGGAAAATGCTCATCTCATTACTCTGCATTCAGCACATAAAGGGGGACAGAACCAAAGAACAACATGATTTCTTGGAAACAACAAACAACATACGTTCACAAGAAAAAGAAGGTAGAATGGCGTCAACACAAAATCTGCTCACAGTACTGAAAACTTTTTGCTGCAACCATTGAAAGAGAAATTCAGAAGAATGGTTTACGTATTTTCAATGGTTGGAGAAAAAGATTGAAAAAGCTTTGGGAAAAAGCAAACAAACATGGATCCAAGGAAAATACCGGAGGAATCTGACAAATAGTTGAAAATTTAGAAAGTATAGTCT
>PVJH01026932.1:0-29381 GCA_004026705.1 Nesogale talazaci
TTCTCCTCAAGTGGGGTTATACAGTCATTATTGCTATTGGTTCCCCATCCCACCCCCCCTGCCACCCTACCCCACCCTCTTCCTGCGCCCTCAAGGAATCTTACTCCTATTACTATTTCTGTAGGGTTTATCTATCTTGGATTTCATGCATCCAATGATCTCAATTATATAAATAAACATACACAGTTCTAACAAGGTTAATGAGCTAAAATTAAGACCATAATAGTAAGGGGAGGAAATATTTAAGAACTAGAAGACAGTTATGTGTTTCATCATTACTCTCTTGGTGAAGTCTTTCCATGCACACAAGTGTTTTATCTTTAGTATGTCCCATCCATCTATTTTAACTTCCTCTGGATGTCCATCTGCCATTATTGCTGATAGTCCATGTATTCCCTGCCCTGAGGTTCTTAGCTTTGTCCCAATTTTTTCATTGATGATCCTGATAGTTTGGGAGTTTTACCTCAAGGTCTGTGATCCACCTTGAATTTGCCCTTGTTAAGGGGGTAAGGTAAGGGTCTTGCTTCATTCTTCTGCAGGTTGATATTCAGTGCTTCCAAGACCATTTGTAAAATATGGCATCTGCTATGCTTTTGATTTTTGACAGGCCCTTATGGAAGCTTCATTGTCTGCATTCTGCTGTTTTTATTTCTGGATTTTCCATTCTTATCCATTGGTCCAAGCTGCTATTATTGTACCAGTACCGTGTTTTGACAACTGTGGCCTTATAGTAGGTTTTAAAGTCAGGTAATACTAAAAGGTAGAGTGTTTGATCTTCATCAGCAAATATTTCACGTTCTCCTCACTTTCAGCAAGCAAGGTTGTGTCATCTGCATACTGTTTTCTCATCTGCAAATTGGTATTTGTCCTCTTCCCATCATGATGTATTGTTCTTCTTCATAGCGTCTGGCATCTCAGATTTTTGCTCAGCAGACAGATTGAAAAACAGTGGGGAAATGTGTTAGCCTAGGTAGACTAGAGGAACAAATTTCATTGACACGCTTATGGATATAAGGAAAGGGTTTATATAGAAGAGGTATAGGACATTGAGAAAACATCCCAACCCAGTCCAGTTCAAAGTCATAAGTCCAATATTAGCCCAGATGCCTGAAATCAGTCTATAAGTCTCCTTCTGATTCACGAAGTCACAGTCCAGTGGGTGCAGAATCCCGGCGCTGGCAGGGGTCCCCTCATGGCTCCTCGCTTCCAGGGCTCAGGGTCCATCAACAGCATCCCATGGTGGCAGAAGCAACTCATGGCTGGCAGAGGGCTCCACGTGGTCACCCCAGCTTCAGAGGTCTGGTTCCATCAGGGCAAAGCCATGTGGTCTCTCCACCAGCTCCTCCAGCTTCCCAAACACTGCCATCTTGTCTTGTCTGTGATTCATCGTCTCTGAGACTAACTCCCAACACCTGGGGAGATAGCTTCTTATCTTCATGAGGGAAACATCGAGAAATTTCCCAGACATATCAGGAGAAAGTCATGCCCACACAGAGGCCTCAATAGCTACTCAATGGCTATCTCCAATTAACAGGCTAGACTCCACCCCTTCATCTCAATCATGAAATTAACATAAGAACATGACTGCCACAGGAAAGGAAATGAGGGTAAAGGGAGACATCTGATAGTGTAAAATATGACAAAATAATAATCACTTATAAAGGGCACATGAGGGAGAAGGGAGAAATTCACTGTTCCCAGAGAAAACCTTCCCAAGTGACACCACTGTGTGCACTAACTCAGAGCGAGTTGCTTGGTGCTCGCCTAATGCATATTACAGAGCTCCACTCAGACTAGAGCAATTTGCTTTGTGGGGGAGGGGAAGGGTAACACCCACACCTCCTTATGTGCAATTGGTGGTCTCTTTCATATTCATCCCTGGCCATTGTTAGCTGATATTGAGCTGTTACACCATGTCTTCCCACGGATCTAGTTACCTCAATGCTTGTGTATTTCATCTGGTAAAGGTCACATGTATAATTTCCCTTTATATGTTGAAAAAAAAAGGGTATTTGCTAGAAAGAGGTTGTGGGGTTTACAAACGCTATCCTGTGACTACCACCTTCGTTTTTATGACCACAGTCATATTTTCCAATTACTGTTGCTTCCTCTTGGTTTACAACAAATTTTTCCATTCCAATCACTAGTAAATATCAATGCATCTTGATATCCTCTTTGATGGAGTTCAGACTTAAGAAGTTGGTAGCATTCTTCAATTTCTTCATCCTTAGCCTTAGCGGCTGGCTCATGAATTTGAATAATAGGTGTGTGTGGCGGACCTCCACTTGCTGATGGGGCACAACTCAAAATAAGAAGACACAGCTCTAGGCACCCACGTCATTAAAGCCAACTGTGCTTTAAGGAGGCAGCTTTTTCCTGCTGCATTTAGAGTGCCGTGCAGCCCGTGGGGTTCATCTTCCTGTGCAGTATCCAACTACATTCCACTGCTGCTCACAAGGCTGTCATCAGGGGCTCACCCCTGAGTGATGGAGTGTCTACTCCTTCATCACAGTCTTCTCCTCGCCTAGAAGCATCACTGACAGTTGTGCACCTTGGGTGACCCGGCTGCCATTTGAAATACCACTGCCATTGCTTCCAGCATCTACACACCATCCCAATACTGGAAACTGCCCGGTGAGTGGTCAGAGAGAATCGTGACCCATGCGTATTGCCAACGGTCATCACCGACTAGCAAGTGAGAAATCTAGTTGCAAACTGCCTCCACACAGAATGTCTTAGATCCTAAGAATGTTAAAAACAAACCTGTTTTGTAAACTTGTTCTACAGCGAATTACTCATCACTGGGTGAAGGCATTTGTTCTCCTTCCTTGACTCTGACTCCATTCTCTAAAAAGTGACTGATGGAGGTGCACAAAGCCTACTGACCACATGGCGGTGGCGGTGGCGGCTGAAACACAATCACTGACTGGACGAACAAAAGCCGGCCTGTCATCGAGGCTAGCTGCCATCCACATGGTTCCAACCCACAACCACTCTCCGTGCAGCAGAAGGAAACGCCGCCGAGTGACACGTAAAATGAGAACATTCTCCTCCACCTTCTTGTGGCCTTTGCCTTTGCCGGTGGTTGGTGGTGGTGTGAGAGTGTCCTGGGACCCGGGGAGGTGGGGCAGGGCGCGGAGGGAAGGGGCAGCACCCTGCGAGTCCTGGGCTGGAAAGTCCATCATCACGGGAGTGGATGGCCAGCCCTTTCCCTCTGGTTCGCCAGCCAAGCTTTGAACCCTGCAGGGACCTTTCTTTCCTATTTTTGTTTTTTATTTTGTTTTGTTTTGCTTTAATTTATAATCTTACCTAGCTCTTCTGGCATCCAGAGGGGCCTGATGGCCTGGTGGTTATATGTTGAGCTGTTGACTGTGAGATTGGCTGTTCAAAACCACCAGTCGCACTGGGAGGGAGATTGGTGGGTCTTTCTACTCCTGTAGAGAGTTACGGTCTCAGAACCCCACAGAGGCAGTTCTACCCTGTCCTGTCAGGTCACCGTGAGTCAGCCTTGACTCGATGGCAGTGAGTTTTTAGGGTGGTTGTGAGTCTGAATCAACTCAAGGGGAGTAAGTTTGGGTTGTTTTGTTTTTGCTTTGTTTGGGGGTTCCACATGCAACACAAGGCACCGTCCGTTTCAAAGGAAGTGTAGGTGATTATTAGAAGCTTTAGAAGAGTTCGCTTTACTTCATTAATGAAGCTTCCAGGTCAGGGCTCTACCCCAAACCTACTGAGCTATGTCAGAGGACTGCGGAAAGCTAGCTGGGGGGGTTGTGTGTTGAAACTGCCCTTGGACGACTCTGCTGACAAGCTGGGCTATGGAGTGAGTATCTGCCTGTCACATTTCAAGTGGCAGGGTACAGCAGTACGGCTTTTTACTGCTTTGGTTTGCAGCATTATAGCATAAGTACATCCTTAATTGCAAATCTAGGCTCAAGCTTGCCATTTTTAATGAATCCAAAGGCTTTTCCCAAAAGTATCAACCCTACATAGCAAACATGAATCAATGAGTGTATGTTGGGAGTGAGAAAGTCCACGAGCTTCATGACTTATGGATGAAATCGGCAGTGGCATTAACAACAAAAAAGGACAAATGATTACGCCTTCTTAAGGAAAATATAGCCGATTATGAGGTCAGGATAAATGGGAGACACAGCCATTTAGTGGTGAAAGGCAATGTACTTGTTTGGGTCCGAAACAGAATCAGGCCTGGCCTGGCGGTCTGAGAACATCCATTTTTCCTCTTTCATTTACCAAATGTCACTGTTGAATCCTGGGTCGTTATGTTAAAAGAGGGGGGAGGATCTGTTCCTTGAGAAAAAACATGTAAATAATAATGATTTAAAGTTTTGGAAATGGATGTCAAGGAGCCAAGAACACAAGAGTTACATACATAACGTTTCACTTCTTATAAAATAACAACAAGTTCCGTTCCAGGAAAAATGCCTTCTCTTGGGCACAAGTATAAAAGGCCAAGAAATCTTAGCAGATGATTTGTATTTGTGGGTTTACTTTTCCAATCAAAACAGGAAATATATACATGTAAAACAAATCACAAAAATGTCCAGCTTGATAGGAAGGACATGCTGAAATATACACTGCACAGAGAAATTTTAAATAAACAAACAATAACATTATTATGAGAAGGCTTCCTACTTCTGTGCACGTGTTGCAGAGCTCTGCGTCGTTGTCCCTGGTAACCCAATGGCTAAATGTCTGACTGTCAACAGAACGGCCAGCAGTTCAAAACCCAGCCACAACTCCTGGGAACAAAGACCCGAGATCTGCTCCAGTCCGATGGAAAACCCCAAGGGGTAGTTCTACTTAGTCACGTGGTGGCAGCACTGCTTGGAATGGGCAATGAACTCACTAGCTTGCACCTAACAAAACCACCCCCACCAAGTGGCCACACAAGGAGGAGGAGGAGGAGGAAGAAGGCCATGACTCCCCATGTGTGATGCAGAAAGAGCAATTTGTAAATGGAGACTGCCTCCAGGCACCTTGGAGAAGTTTTTTAAATGCTTGAGCGACAATCTTTGAATGATTCTTTACAGTGGGATCTCCAATTCCAGGGGAATTTCCATAGCCTTGCGTGTGGCAGACCTGTTAAGAGGGTCTTGCCGTTTTAAGTGGCATGATCTGTTCTAATCAACTTAAGTGTCTCTAACGCATGCATCTGATCATGGCTGCAGACTCAGCGCGTGGTAAGGGATGTACAGTTGTGTAGATTTCATTGTCTCTTCTCGTTCGCTAGAGCTCCTAAAGCTCAGGCTATAATAGAGATGACACACCCAGTGCTCTCTTTTCTCCCAATCATGCCCCGCATTCAAGTTCCAACTCAAAGGAAAAGTGCCTCCCCATGAAGTATCAGACCTCCTTCCCCTTCTGCTAATTTTTTTTAAGGAACATTAGACATGTACCAAGAGAAAGAGACCTTCTGCCCACCCCACCGTTGTTTGAAAGTAGTGTGTTGGGGGAAATCAAGCCTGGCGTAAGGATGCTTCCGTCTAGATCAATAAAGCTCACCCAGCGGAAAAGCCGCCCTGTTTATCTATGGAGCATGGACCTGAGGAACTAGCGCAAGATTTGTGCAGTCAAACCTCGACAAGGAATATTACTCTGGGTAAGATTTGGTGTGCATGAGTTAATAAATTTGGGGCCCTCAGGATTACTCTTCTGTCTGGGTTGTGGTTTTGTTTTTCCCTCTGTCTCTCCCTCGCGGAGCAGAACCTGGAAATAGCATCACTCGGAGCTCGTTAGTTTGATAAACTGGCCTAAGTGTGCACCGACAATGGGCACCTCCAGCACAGAAGCATTTACGAGTGTCTGGGGAATTCTGAAAAATACCAGGAAGTGTTTAGGTCCTGAATCACAGCCAAGTATTCTGAATCTTTAATTTCCCCCCCCCTATGAGAATGTCAGCCTGAAAATATAGAGCCTGCTTTTCCCACTTGGCTTTCTATTATTTGTAAAGTATTCCAGAGCTTCGAGGCCAGAATTGCCTCCATCCTGGGCAAACACTCGGAGAGACTGCAACTGCCCCGCTGCGGCTCCGCTCTTCCACCTGACCCCCGCCCCCCGGACAGGGTCATAAACATGATGAAATATTCAACCTGAGCACTGGGAGGGTCAATCTGCCAGGATGGGGGGTGGAAGGGGAATTGTTGCTATTGCTGCTGTTGCTGTTTAATTATATTTATCCATAAAGGGTTATCCCTTTCGGTGGTTTAGATAATGCATGTTGAAATAAATTTCAAAGGATAACTAGTTTGTTTTCAGATATGACACATCCATTATCCAAATAACCATGCAATTATGACATGGCAAGCCTTTGGAATAAATGATTTGTTCTAAAGGTGGTTCAGGTTACAGTGAAAAGTTAAAGTTTACAGCACATGCAGGAATAGGGCTTTGGAAATAAGAATTTAAAATTGAAATTTGGGCAGGGATATTTTTGTTGTTAATTTTTGTTTTCAGTTATACACCTTATTTATACTGCATTTGCATAAGCAAAACAGAGGTTACAACTAGATTGTCACAAAACAATAACTTTGACTCTTTGCTTAGAATTCCATACTCAGGTATGTATTCACATAGAAAGAAGCAAAATTTTAGGCACAAAGGGAGGAGGTACACCAAATCTATAATATTAACCAATTGGTGATGACTACACATCAACCTGGAAATGGCTGATGAAGAAAATTCTTAGAATAATGGAAGAGGGCTTCAAATAGTTTAGGAAAGCGGAATTACATAACGGATTTTTCCCCCATGAACTTTTTAAAAACTATGAAACAAAAACTCAATGTCATCAAGTCCATTCACCCTCATCGAACCGTCCCCTTGGGTTTCCAGAACTGTGACACTTTACAGGAGTAGACAGCCTCATCTTTCTCCCGTGAGGGCAGCTGATGGTTTCAAACTGCTAACCTTGTGGCTAGCAGCCCAATGTATAATGCACTATGCCACCCGGCTGGCCAGCATATAATCATGATATAGAATTCCTGTTGCTACAGAATCAAATGCTGCCGGGCCTGCACCATCCTCACAATTCTTCTGCCCATTGTTATAGACACCGTGTCAGTCCATCTCATTAAGGGTCTTCCTCTCCAGGGACTGGTCTCTGGTCTCTTCTGACGACATGTCTACAGTACCTGAGACGAACTCTCACCATCCATGCCTCTAAGAACCATTCTGGCTATACTTCTGAGCCCGGTGTGCTTGTTCTTTTGGAAGACCATGGAGCTTCCAACATTCTTCTCCAGCACCACAATTCCAACTCATCAACTCTTCTTCAGTCATCTTTATCCAATCAATGTCCAGCTTTCACGTGTATTTGAAGTTGAAAGTACCAGGGTGTGGGTCAAGGGTAACTTAGGTGCCCAAAGACCATTCTGTCTTTCAGTACTCTAGATGCCCTGTGCAGCAGATTTACTCAATACAGCACATCATTTGATCACCTGACTGGTATTCCCCCAAGAACTGATTGTGGATTCAAGCTAGATGAAATCTTTGACAACTTCAAACTTTTCTCCGCTTGTCATGGTGTTCACTATCGCTGCAGTTGTGAGGATTTGTGTCATCTTTACATTGAATCATAATCCAGGCTGAAGGCTGCAATCCTTGAGCTTCATCAGCACTTCTTCACTTTCAGCAAACAAGATTGTGTTATCTGTGTATCTTGTTAATAAGCCTTCCTCCAATCCTACACCGCATTCTCCTTTATATAATCCAGTTTCTCTGATTATTTGTCCAGAATACAGACTGAGTAAGTGTGGTGAACAGATGCAAACCTGACATGCATTTTTCCTGATTTTAAGCCACATAGTCTTCCCTTGATCTGTTCTCACAACTGCCTCTTCATCCATGTACAAGTTCTAAACAAGCACAATGGAGTGTTCTGGAATTCCCATTCTTCTCAAGACTACCGACAGCTGAAAACCTTCTCATAGTCAATAAAACATCAGTAAATATCACCCAGGCAGTCTCTGCTTCAGCTAAAAGCTATCTGACATCAGCCATGCTCTCTCTTGCCCCACATCCTCTTCTGGATCTGAGCTCTCTGGGAGCTCCCTGTCAACACTGTAACCATCGTTGGGGGATCTTCGGCAAAATTTTACTTGCATGTGCTATTGATGACATTGTTCTACAATTTAAACATCCTCTTGGGTCACCATTCTTTAGAATGGGCACAATTATGGATCTCTTCAGCAGTTATCCAAGTAGCTGTCTTCCCCATTTTCAGGCATAGACAGAAAGTGATTGCTTCCAGTGCTTCCGCAGCTTGCTGAAACATTTCTATTGGCATTCCATCAATTCCTAGAGCCTTGCTTTTGACTCTTGCTTTCAGTGTAGCTGGAATCTCTTTCTTCGGTACCATGGGTCCTTGCGCATATGCTACCTCCTGAAATGATAGGATGCCAGCTAGTAGTTTTTCTATTCTGTATTTTTTCCATCTTCTTTTGATGCTTTCTGCATCTTGAAATATTTCACCCCTAGAATGGTTCAAAATTACAACTTGAGGATGGATTTATTTCCATAGCAGCCTCTCTGCTTTTTCATTTAAATCTAGTAGAACTATATGTGTGGAAGTTGATCCATATTATCTTTTTAAATCATTTCTTGGGGGCTAATACAACTCTCATCACAACCCATACATATATCCATTGCATGTCAAGCACATTTGTACATTCGTTGTCCACATCATTCTGAAAACGTTTGCTTCCTACTTGAGCCCTTGGTGTTCTCTTCTCATTTTTTCCTCGTCCCCACACCCCCCTATCTCATGAACCCTTGATAATTTATAAATTATTGCTATTTTGTCATAGCTTACGCTGTCCAGTGTCTCCCTTCACCCATTTCCCTGTTGTCCATCCCCCAGGGAGGAGGTTATATGTAGATCCTTATAATCAGTTCCCCTTTTCTATCCCACCTTCTTTCCACCCTTCCAGTATTGCCACTCTCATCCCTGGTCCTGAAGGGATCATCTGTCCTGGATTTCCTGTGTTTCCTATTTCTAGCTGTACCAGTGTACATCCTCAGGTCTAGCCAGATTTTAAGGTAGAATTGGGATCATGATAGTGGGGGGAGAAGGCATTTAAGAACTAGAGGAAAGTTGTATATTTCATTACTGCTACACTGCACAATGACTAGCTCATCTCCTCCCCGTGACCCCTCTATAAGGACATATCCTGTTACCTACAGATGGACTTTGAGTTCCCAATCTGCACTTCCCCTCATTTAAAATGATACAAATTTTGGTTCTTTGATACCTGATCCCTTCAACACCTCATAGCCACACAGGCTGGTGTGCTTCTTCCTTGTGGGCTTTCTTGCTTGTCAGTTAGATGGCTGTATGTTTACTTTCAAGCCTTTAAGATCCCAGACGCTATATCTTTTGATAGTCGGGCACCATCAGCTTTCTTCCCCACATTTGCTTATGCACACATTTGTCTTCAGCGATCCATATTATTGATGCAAAGAGTGTTTTCACACAAGTGCAGCAAACTGTACCTTATAAGTAAGTACTCTTAGATATGCTAAAGAATTATATCTTTATAAGAATACATTTATTTACTCACTGTACCATTTTGTAGCAATAATTATTATTTATTATAACACCGATATAGAGATTATAAGTGAGAGAGAGAACAATAGGAGTTATGTTTCAAGGTACATGCTCACCTCCGCCCCACTAAATGATCCACGTGGAGAGAGAGAGAGAGAGAGAGAGAGAGAGAGAGAGAAGAGGGGATTACATGATGAGGGAGAGCGTCCGGCACAGAGGGGCAGGATGGAGCAAAGCAGGCTTGCCCCCTATCCTATGTCCCATCCTTATGTACCCTCTGGAGCCAAACCAGATTCCTAATTGCAGGCAAGGACATAAATCACAGGAGAGGGCTGTCTAAAGGCCAATATGGTGATAAGGGGAGTGGTCTTAACAATGCCTAAGTGACTGTGTAAAGAGGAGAGTTATAAGACCAGACCTTGGACATCTGGAGTTAGATAAACAGGTGTCCGATTAGGAGCCTTTGACCATGGTTCTTGAATCCCTCCGATAAGCTTCAAAGGAAGGGAGTCATCATCCTAACAGCAGGGGAGTTATCTCTTTTGTGAGACAACACAAAGGTCTCAGATAATTGGGAATTACAGGGAGTACAGGTAACTTAACGTCCATAACAAATGCTGGTAAACAGTTTGCTTCTATTTGGAGCATAATAATTGTGGAAAAGTTCTGTCTTCATCCCACAACACCTCTCTTTAAATATAGAATAAATTTAGGAGCAAAGTGATTATCTTCTATACATTAAAAGCTGTCAAGGCAAATTGAAGAGCCAATTAATAAAGCCAAAACTTCAGGCTTATGATAGACATTTTTGAATGTAGGCATGGGTTGTAAAGTCCTTTCATGCCCACTTGCTATTGGTGAAGAATCTGAGAGAGATGGGATTTCGCAGCCGGAAAATAATACAGAGCCAATGACGAACGTTTGCTTTCACAGTAAAGCTTTTGGCTATGCAGTGGACAGTCATGCGCTGGCAGGAGTCAACTTCACGGCAGCACTGAGCACCAAGGAGAAATGGGAGGCAATATTGAGAGTGCAATTCGGACTGACCTCACATTGGAGAGGTCCCCCTCTACGTCGAAGCCAAGCCTTCAAGGCTTCTTCACTGTACTGTTTTTCAATGCTATTTTAAAGGCTCCAGGAAGATAGTCCCTAGATGTTGCAAGAAGCTGGAAGTGGGGACAGAACATTTACTTTTTCTTGATCCACATCCATCTTATTCATGTGAAGCCAATGACACCATATTACTTTCCCAGCCTCGAACACTGTGGGTCTCGGTCCCATATTGAAGTTGCAACATCTTGACAACAGTCAGAGGCTTCTGCATGTGCAACTAATTCAACATCAAACACCCTAATACATCTAATGTGTTTCTGGCAGCGTTTGCCCAGGTTGTAAATCTCATCAGCAAAAAGTGGTCGAGAGTAGGAAAAGTTTAAGTAACACTTGCTGTATTTATCCACCGTCTCAGCAGAAGTAGAAGCATGTCATTTCAATCAGGTATCCAAACCGACTGCTACCAACTCCATGCAGACCTGGCATAGAGACCTGGCAGGGAAAGGAAAACTGCCCCTGTGGGTTGCTGAGAGCATAAATCTTTATGGGAGTAGAAGGCCTCATCTTTCTCTCGTGGGGTGGCTGGTGGTTTTGAACTTCTGACTTTGCAGTTAGCAACTCAATGCTTACAGGGTTCAAACTGCCAACCTTTCATTTAGTAATCCAGTATTCAACTGTACTTTCCAGGACCCTTTAAGTCAGGTAGAAAATAATAAGAAGTGGGGCTCAGGAGAGGAAAATGGACACAAACATGTAACAAAAATAAATGGAAGGAAAATATGAATTGGGGGCGAATATCATCCATGTAGCTTTGCAGAAAGTGTTTAGATTGTTTCATCTGGGGGGTGGTAATAGAAACTAGTACCAGCTGTCTAGAGAGTCCTGACTTATATCCCAGGAGCCTTACAAATCTGTCTGTTCTTAGATCCAATATGTGCACCTCTATGGATGGAGCCTAAGGAACTCATCCAAGATCTACACTGACGTGCATGGATGGGGTGACCCTCGTAGCCCTGTTAAAAGGGGAAATGTGAGAAACAGCCTAAATATCTAGTCAGAGAATATCAGGCAACTCAATTTCCATGGTTATTATAGAATTCTTAGTGGTTATTTACAAGACACAGGGCATTGTTCCAAGAGCTGGGCGTGCGCCCACCGCCCACTCTGCAGGAGACAAACATGGCAATCTGCTTCCACAGAGATGGCAGCCTTGGAAATCCTCTGGGACTGGTTCAAATCTGTCCACAGACTGGCGATGAGTTGGAATAAACTCCATGGCAGGGCTATGGGAATACTATTGGTGTCAAGTTCTGCTTGTTTAAAAAAAAATCATAAACTATTAGGATAAGAAAAAAATAAAGAAAAAAGAGATGAGAGTCTCCTCTTTATGCCATCTGAACAATGGTCGAAAGACCACCACCAATTTAGGTAGAGCCTAAATTGAAAGGATTCTCTGAGGAGGCTGTAACTTTAATGTACTATTTAAAGGGTGAAATAGAGCAGGAATGCTTCTTCTATCGTCTATCTGGGGAGCTGTCTTGTCAAACAAACAAAGTTGTTGTTGGTGTTGCTGTTGTTGTTGTTCTTGTGTGCCATTGAGTAGACTCCAATGCATAGCAATTCTATGTACAACAGAGCCAAACGATGCCTGGTGCTGAGCCTACCTCACTACTGTCCTGTTCAAGTTCATCGGAGCAGCCACCATGTCAATCCACCTTGTCAAGGGGCATCCCCTCTGTTGCTGCCCGTCTACTTTATGAAGCATCATGCCCTTTTCCAAGACGGGTCTCTCCTGGCAACATGTCCAAAGTCTGGGACAGGACGTTCCCCTCCCCTTGCTTCCCAGGAGAACTCTGGTCATAGTTCTTCCATGACAGATTTGTTTGTTCTTTTGTCAATCCACACCACTTTCAATATTCTTTGCCGGCATCATGATTCAGTTGCATCAATTCTTCTACGGTCTTTTTCTTTATTGTTTCAACAAAACTAGAAGATGGTGAAATCGTTGGGCTAACAGGATAAAATGCCAAAAATAGTCATGTTTCATGAACAGAAAGTTCTGGTAATATTTCTCCTGATATCTACTAGCTATGGGTTAGTAGTCTAAAAGACACCCTGGAATTGCCCCAAAACATACTGCTCCCCTGTGGCAGTCATGTGCTTATGTTAATTTTATGATTGAAATGTAGGGGTGGAGTCTAGCCTGTTAATCTGGAGATAGCCATTGAGTAGCCAATGAGGCCTCTATGTGGGCATGGCTTTCTCCTGAGGCTTCTGGGAAATCTCGCGATATTTCCCTTGGGAAGATGAGCAGCTATCTTCCCCAGTTGTTGGGAGTTAGTCTCAGAGACGATTAGTCACGGAAAAGACAAGATGGCAGCATCTGAGGAGCCGGAGGAGCCAGCAGAGAGACCACATGGCTTTGTCTTGATGGACCCAGACCTCTGAAGCTGGAGCGGCACGCTGTTGATGGACCCTGAGCCCTGGAAGCATGGAGCCATGGGGAGACTCCTGCCAGTGCCAGAATTCTGCACCCACTGATCTGTGACTTCGTGAGTCGGAGGGAGACTTTGTAGACTGATTTCAGGCATATGGGTTAATATCGAACTTATGACTTTGTACTAGACTGGTTTGGGATGCCTTCTTAGTGTCATATTCCTTTTGTGTCCATATTCCTTTCCATATATGTATATGTGTGTGTCTATGAAATTTGTTCCTCTAGTCTACACGGACTAACACATCCCCACTCAGCAGTTCTTGTGAAACCCTCAAAGAAAGCAAACAGTGGGTTCTGTTCTTTGGCTGTGCCAATCCACTGAGCAGTTTCTGCAGGCTCCCCCAAATTAATCATCAGACATAGTGGAAAGGAAGCAGACAAATTATTATTTTGACAAAATTAATTTGACATTCATTCACTGCTGTAAGATGATTATTGTCACAAAGTTATACTTTAATGCGCACATGTCAATAAGGCAGGCCAAGGATGGAAGATTTTAATCATTTCCAAAGGGAACACAATTACGTTTTATGATTTTTACGTAAACACTGCATTAAGTGTCAAAGGAACACATTTGATGTATTCAGATGGCTTCATCAAATCCAAGGGAAGGAAAGTCATAATTGCAAATATCAAAAAGTGACTATTAAATTGTTACAGATTTATTTCTCTCTTTCTCTCTCTCTCTGTCTCTCTCCCTTGTTTTGCTAAAGACTCAAAAATCAGGGGGTTTTGCCACAATGTGCCCCACGAGTGTACAGGAGACTCAGATGACTTGAGTGGCGGAGAGTATCTTCATTTTCAGAAGCTCTGGTGGCACTGTGGGTGAGGCATCAGGCAGCCAACTGCAAGGTCAGTGGTTCCAAAAGCAGGAGAAAGATGAGGCTTTCTGTACCCTAAAGATCGACAAAGCCTCAACAGCCCTACAGAGAGTGCCTGTGAGTTGGAATCGACACGATGGCTGTGGGTTGGTTGTAGTTGGGGTGGGATTCATTTTCATGTATCTGAGAAAAGAATATTCCTACCATGCAAACCAGAGGGGCCACCAACATCATTGCTGACCAGGAAACCTTTTTTTAAAGAAGGTTATAGAAATTAAAAGAGAGCTTTCAAAACACAAAAACCAGTCCCACTTTTCTACAGCAATAATAAGCCATCGGAAATGCAAATTAAGAAAGCACCTCCATTTACAATATTGTCTGCTAGAATAATGTGTCTAGGATCAAATTTATGCAAGTAAGTAAAAGTCTTATACACCAAAAACTATTAGCACGTTGCTATAAGAATTCACCTCCCCAATAAAATGGGTTTTGGTTTTTGTTTTGTGGGCCGCACTGCCTCTGGTGGTCGTGGGAGCCCACCCTGTGCCATTCCTGAGAGGCGCCGCTGGGTTTGAACTGCCACGCCCGCAAGTCACAGTCCTGCACTCAACCATTTATGCCACCAGGGCTCAGCCCCAAAATGGTTCTAATTTTTAAAAATTCACCAAAATAAAATGGAAGAACAGTCCATGCTCAAGATTGAAAGACTTGGGACAGGAGGACTTCAAAAAATTCATGGAGAAAATGGAATTAAAAATAATGAAAGTTTTCCTCAAACTTTTTAAGGCAGCTCATATTGTTAAGATGTCAAGACTACCAGAGATTCATTGCAATGTCTATGAAAATTACAACCACATTTGTTTGCAGGAATGAAAAACCAATCCTCAAATGTATATAGAACTGCAAAGGGAGCCCCAAGTAGCCAAAGCAATTTGGAAAAATACCATCAGACACAAACTTTGCACCTTAAAAACACAGTATAACGGTGCAGAAATCAAAACAACCAGGGCTGAGCCCCAGTGGCATAGTGGTTGTGCGCAGGACTGCGGCCCACTGGGACGGAGGTTCAATTCCAGCAGTGGGGCTGTGCCTCCTACTTCCACCACCGGAGAGCAGTGATGCCAAAAAAAAAAAAAAATCAAAACAACCTGGCACTGGTATAGACATGAAAGTCAACTGAATATAATTCAGACCCTAAAAAATGAAATCTATGAGGATACTAAGCTTTAATTAATAATAATAGAAAAGTTCATGATTAGTTAAGGGTAACAGCTGGACAACATAATGAACATAATACCACCACACCAAACATGTGAATATCATAGAAGTGGTAAATATTTTCTTTTTTTTCCTGATTCAGAGGTCTGGTTCCATCAGGGTAAGCCCATATGGCTTCTCCTCCGGCTCCTCCAGGTCCTTATTACTTATATATTCACCACCCACTACAATGGCTTCATTTTTTAAAAGCTAATTTAATAAAACTGAACAAAAACTAGCATAAAATAGGTCATTTTATAATTACTAAATAATTTAAATCAATGGTTTAAAAATCCAAATCAAGCAACGAAAACTTTTCCAAAGAGAAATTCTGGGCTTAACTAAAGAAGTATTCCAAGCATTTACAAAATCAAGAGGGGAGGGGAAATCTAAATCCCCCAAATTCTCTCAGAGAAGAGAAAACCAGAATATTTTCCTCTGTGAGACCAGCACCACATTAATATGACATTCTGGCCAGGTCATCAGAAGAAAACATAAAATTACAGACCATCTCTTTTCATAGGAATGCAAATATTCTAAGCAAAATACTGTGCATGAATTCGTCATGTACAATGAGGCAGTACATCAATACCAGAAGGTATAAGGGAAAATTGCAAAGGTGGTTTAGCATTCAAAATTAAATCATGCAAAACATCCCACTGAGCAAATAAAAGGATAAGATCATATGATCCTTTAACATACATGTAAGGAAACATTTAGTTAAAATTCATCATCTAGGGCTGAGCCCCGGTGGCGTAGTGGTTGTGTACGGGACTGCAGCCCACAGGGTTGGCAACTCAGATCCAGCAGCAGCTCTCCAGGAGCAAGACTGGGCCTCCCACTCCCACCCTCTATTTAATTTTTAAAACACTTACCAAGGTAGTGAAAGCAGACAGCTTGCTTACTTTGATTAAGTTTGTCTAAAATAGATCTATAGCTGACATCAAACTTAATGTATAAATATTTAATTCCCCACCCTCACCCCCAATCAAACAAGAATTCTGGTGTCACCAAACATAGATTCTTAATGGAACTGGAGGTAAGAGTTACAGCAAGAAAGCAAGAAAAGGAATTAAAAGACATAAAGCTCAACGAAAAAGCAATAAAACTGCCCCTGTCCATGGGTGACATCACCATACAACTGGCAAATGTACCATAAACTGTAAACTGTTAGAATTAATAAGTGAGCTTAGCAAGGTGGGTATACAAAATCAATGTACTAAATTAATTAAATTCACATATCCCAGGGAGAAACAAACAGGGAATAAAAATTAAAAAGAAAAAAACTAGCATAGGAAGAAAGATATACGATATCAATTAAGCAATAAATGATCCATCTGTATAATGTCAATTTGAAAGTACGTATCAATGAGAGAAACACAAACCGACCCAGGGAAAAATAATCTGAGTATGAAGGGAAAAGGTTCCCAAAGCACATTGCCCCCACATAGGTTGGGACAAGCGGTGGCCCTGTAGGGCACAGTACGCGTGCTACATGGGGTTTCCAAGAGGAAATCACTACAGAAGCAGAGAGGCCGGTGGGATCCAACCGCTGACCTTGAAAGGGGTCCAGCAGTCAGTCAACAAGTGGGAAACTATGGCTCACCTAATGCCGGGGACACAGGTTGGTCCATGGACGTAGAGACCATAAGGAGGAGGTGACAGCCTCCCCCAGGGGCAAGCAGGGGCAAGAGCTGGCAGGGAGAGCGTGTAGCCGCCGTTGCCACCACACCCATGGGAAGCACGTGCCAAGAAGGCTTCTGATTGGCTGCCTCTTCTCCATGCCTCGCGTGCTCACAGCATCCTGTTTGGTAGCCAGCCTGGCTTTTGACGTTTCCAGCCCACTGCCCTCTCGCTGGTCACTTCCTCACTCGGGCCACAAACCCACTGTCTCCCAGCAGAACATGGTGCAAGAAGCCATCCTTGCCAGGTTACAGATCCGACGGGGCGTGTCTAGCCTTGCGCCCCTACGTGGGCTATCACCCCAAGGTTTTGATGCCAGATGTGCCTTATGAGATTTTAGACGTTCCTTTCTGTACTGGGCATACTGAGAACATTCGCCATGGTGACAGGCTGAATTTTCGCCTTTTTTTTTTCCTGCATCTCTTGAAAGAGCCAAACTGTTTTACTTCATCCTGTTAATTCAGTGATTTGTCTTCGTTAAATGTATAGGAGGGGGAGTCACAGAGTATTGCTACAAAAGCATAGAAACTTTTATTAAGGAAAAATAGAAAAATGGATAACTATTGCTTCTCATTGTCTTCGTTTTCTCCTCTGAAACCATTTCCCTAAAGAATTCTGTGCTCTTCCATTTAACCAGGTTTAAAGGGAAAGTTGGGTGTCTTTAAAGGACTCGGCTGTGTTCCTTTTAAAAGCTGAGATCTGACCCAAGGTGAGAGTGGTGACACCGGGAGGGTAGCGGGAAGGTAAGATAGAAAGGGGGAACTGATCACAAGGATCCACATATAACCTCCTTCCTGGGGGATGGACAACAGAAAAAAAATGGGTGAAAGGAGATGTCGGACTGTATAAGACATGACAAAATAATAATGATGATTTACAAATTATCAAGGGTTCTTGAGGGAGGTGAGGGGGAGAGGGAAAATGGGGAGCTGATACCAGGGACTCAAGTAGAAAGCAAATGTTTTGAGAATGAGGAGGGCAACAAATGTACAAATGTGCCTGACACATGCATGGATGTACGGATTGTGATCAAAGTTGTGCTAACCCACGACCACCAGAGGGCAGTGATGCCCCCCACCCCAAAAAAAAGTTGTGCAAACCCTCCAGTAAGATGATTAAAAACAAAAAAGCTGGCATTGGGGGTTGTTATTTCAATTTTCTTTTTGTGGCGGGGTGGGGGGCGCAGAACTCTGGAATGGCAAGATCAGTACTGTAGGACAGATGAAGGAAGGTTTCCCAGCAACATCTTCATAGGACAACCCTTGCTACCCTCAAAGAATGGCCAGGTGTATTGCTCAGGTGTGGGAGGGGGATGAAATCCCACAGTGCAACACTCCTGGCCTTTTTTCTCACTAATACTGTTTTCTATTTGATTGAAACTTCTCCCAAATAAACCACTGGGATCATTCTGTGCCGTTCAAGAGAATTTATCAAGATTACCCCTGTGTTAGACTAGAGAAACAAATTCATACAGTTATATGTGTATAAGAGTTTTATATAAAAGAGCAGAAAAGAGAGAAAACATCCAAGACAAGGAGGGCATCCCCCCCAGACCAGTAGTGTCTGATTTTTGCTGGTAAACAGCTGGAGGATGGCCACACTCTGTCGGATTACAACATCCAGAAAGAGTCCACCTTGCACTTGGTGCTGCGTCTGTATGGTGGCATCATCGAGCCATCGCTGCGCCAGCTGGTCCAGAAGTACAACTGCAATAAGATGATCTGCCGCAAGTGTTAGGCTCGCCTTCACCCCCGTGCGGTTAACTGCCACAAGAAGTGTGGCCACACCAACAACCTGCGCCCAAGAAGAAGATCAAATAAGGGCCCCTGTCTATTGGCTCTTGTGTCTCCTGCTGGTGGAGTTCTACTGGGCCCTCAGTAAGGTCTCAACTTCGACTGACCTGAAGCAAAAAAAAGAAAAAGAAAACATCCCAGCCCAGATCACGTTCATAAAGTCAGATATTAGCCTATATGTCCAATACCAGTCTATAAATTCCTCTTCAGACTCACGTAACATATGCAAGGATAAAGAGTACAGGAAGATCACAGACCAGAGGGTGGAAAGTCTTGAGGATCCAGTGGTGTGGCTTGTCAACAGGAAGACGAAGCTGAGTGTGCAGGTCTGCCTGCCAGGGAGCTATTTATCTTGGTAGCACCTCCAAATGAGATCATCGAGCTGTGCTACCCTATTGACAGGCTAGACTCCATCCCTTCACAAGTTGACAGAAGATGCTATAACTGCCACAACCCCTTTGGAACCCTAAAAGTTCATCACCCTAATAATATGCGCTAACCTCTCTGCCTTGACTGGTGCAACACATCCCCTTGGAAACCACTGCTCTGAGCGAGCATTCTTCAAGGCACCCTAAGCCATGGTGGCCTAGGGCGTTATGTGTTAGACTACTAACCACAAGGTCAATCGTTCAGAGAAATGGCAGCCATTCAGAGGGAGAATGATGAGGTCTACTGTTCCCATAAAAATTTATAATCCCAGAAGCATCCAGATGTACAGGACCACTTCTCCTCTGCCCGCTGGAGTAACTATGAGTCAGAATTCACTCAACGGCAATGAGTGAAGAAGAAGACTAAGGAGTTCTGGTGGCATAGTGGGCTAAATTCTGAGCTGCTGACTTCAAGGTTAATGGTTCAAGCCTGCTTCCTGGAAGAAAGATGAGGTTGGTTGCTCCCATAAATATTTACAGACTCATGTGCTTGCTTTGGCAGCACATATACTAAAATATTTAGAGTCTCAAAAACCCAAAGGGCGGGCTGAGCCCCAGTGGCACAGTGGTTGAGTGCAGGATTGTGGTCCACTGGCTTGGCAGTTCAAATTCAGCAGTAGCTCTCCAGGAGCAAGGCTGGGCCTCCCACTCCTACCAGAGGGCAGTGAAGCAACAACAACAAAAAAAAACCCCAAAGGGCTTCCATGTGTTGGAATTAACTCAAAGGGGGTGGAGTTCAGGAGACTAAGACAAGAATATTACTGTAGAACATGTATGTAGTCATCTGATGATCACAGAGACATGTTGCAGCGTGTGGCACTTGAAAAAAAAGCCAGTTGTTACAGCCACGATTCAAATTTGTACATGAACTGCTAGAGCCAGTATTAAAGACATTGCAGAATTATACCCACTTTTATCTGAAAGTGATAATACACACAGGCCTGAGCACAGAGATGTGTTTAAGCATGTGCTATTTGAAATAAACCCTTGGGTGTATGAACTGAACCTCTAGTGGCAGTGCTTTATGACTCATTCATGAAGTATAACTGTGTCACAGTACAAGGATGGTAAGCTAACTACACCCCCCCATCTGTCAGTTGTCACACTGGGGAGATTCACGTGTTGCTATGATAAGGGAAATTTTGCCACCATTGTTTCAAATGATAGCAGGGTCACCCATGGTGGGCAGGTTTTGAGGAGAGCTTCCAGCCTAAGCCAGAGAATAAAGAAGGAACCGTTTCTGAAAAAATTAGTCACGAAAATCTTCTGAATAGCAATGGGACATGATCTGCTGTGGTGCTGGAATATGAGCCCCTGAGGTTGGAAGGCACTCCACGCATGACCGAGGAAGTGCTGGTTTCTCAAAGTGGAGTCCACCTTGATGACGTGAATAAAGCAAAGATACCCTTTGACGATGTCGCATCAAAGTGGAAAGAAACAGTTGCAAGCACCTATTAATAATCAGAACACAGAATGCATAGTATGGGCCTAGGGAAATTGGAAGTCATCAAAAATGAAATAAAGCACATAAAAACCAAGCGCCTAAGTATTAGTGAGCTGAAATAGACTGGCAACTGGCAAACCGTCAAATGACTTACTGTGTCAGGAATGACAAATTAAAGAGCAATGGCACAGCATCCATCTTTTAAAAAAAGAACATTTTGAGACATATCTTGAAGTACAATGCTGTTTGTGATAGGATAATATCTATGCACCTGCAAGGAAGACCAGTTATTACAACTATTATTCACATTCACACACCAAACACTAACGACAATGATAAAGAAATTTAAGACTCACACCAACTTCTATGATCTGAAATGGTTAAAAACAAACAGTCAAGATACATTGATTATTAGCTGATAAGAGAAAGAAGAGTCATTGGAAAATGTGACCTTGGTGATGGAAATGACCCAGAAGCTTGTATGACAGAAATTTTAATTTGCGAGACCAAAGACTTATCTGCTACAAATACCTTTTTCTCAACAACTTAAGCAGTGACTATCATGTGGACTTTCCTACATGGAATATACAGGAATCCACTCAACTACACCTCTGGAAAGAGACCACGGAGAAACTCAATATCATCATCCAAAACAAGGCCTTGAGCCAACTGAAAAATGATCATCTACTGTTCACATGCAAATTCAGATTGAAGCAGAATAAAATTAAGTCCATGACAGCCAAAACATTACCTCATGTATGTATACCCCATCTGCACTTAGAGACCACGTCAAGAACAGATACAGTGCACTGAACACTAAAGACTAAAGAACAGACAAGTTGTAGAAGGACATCAGGACATCATACATGAAGAACCCAAAAGGTTAAATGAGAGAAGACCAAAATGGATGTCAGAAGAGATTCTGAAACTTGCTCTCGAACATACTAAAGCTAAAGCAGCTGGAAGACACACTGATATAAAACAGGTGAACGGAAACTTCCAAAGGGAAGCTTGAGAAAACAAAGTGAAATAGTAGTAAAAATGTGTACAGACCTGACATTAGAAACCCAAAGGAAAGAACATGCTCAGCATTTGTCAAGCAGAAAGAAGTAAAGAAAATATTCAAACCTTGAGCTGTAAGATTGAAGGACTCTATGGCAGGCAGAATCAAAAGAAAATGAAAGGACTAAACAAATCAAACTAAACTCACTGCCATCAAGATGCTGCTGACACCCAGCAACCTGAGAGATAGGGTAGACCTGCCCTTGGATTTCCAAAACTCTAACTCTTTTGAGGGGTAGAAAGCCACATCTTTCTCCCTCAGAGCGGCTGGTGGTTTTAAACCGCTGACCTTGCAGTTAGCAGCCCAACACATAGTCACTATCCCACCAGGATAGCTTGATGAGTCATTAAACCAAAGTCATTAAACCAAAAAGAACTGATTGGCATTCAAATATTCCCAGAGATCACATATGATGATACTGAAGAAAGAAAAATAAGCTGCCATGATGTCGTTGCCTAAAAGCAAAGCTCCCAGGAATTGATGGAATGTCAATGAAAATATTACAACCAAATTGACACACCACTGGAAGCACTCAGTCAAGTAGGCCAAGAAATTCGGAGGACAGCTACCTGGCTAGCCTGCTAAAAGAGAATTATATTTGTGTTCATTACAAAGAAAATTACCCAAGAGACTATGGAAACCATCAACCAATGTCATTCATGTCACATGCAAGTAAAATTTTACTGAAGATAATTCACACGTGGCTGTAGCAGTATACCCATAGGAAACTATCAGAAATTCAAGCTGGATTCAGAAGAAGACATGGAAGGAGAAGCTAACATCAGGTGGACTGTGGCTGAAAGAAGAGAAGGCCGGGGGGCGGCGAATGGGTAATGGCTGTATGTGTTTCGTGGAATATACAAAGGCATTCAGTTACCATTGTGAAGAATGGGAATTCCAGAATACTTTATTGTGCTCATGCACAATGTGTGCTTAAACCAAGAGACAGTGGTGCAAACAGAACAAGGGAATACCACATGGTCTAAAATCAGGAAAAACATGTGATGGCGCTGTATCTTCTCACCAGACTTATTCAATCTGTACACTGAGAAACAAAATCAAGAAGCTGGACTATATGAAGAGCAAGGTAGCATCAGGATTGGAGAAAGGCATATCAACCATCTGCAATGGATAGATAACAAACACTGCTGGCTGAAAGCAATGAGGACTTAAAGTGCTAATGAAGAAGTCACATAAAGAAGTAGTCAACATCCAACCATCTCAAGGGGTAGCAAATGATTAAAAATCAATGGTACTGGAGGAAGAAGCACATGTTTCAATGAAAAACAAAGCCAGAAATTAATGGAACACTAATATATTTCAAAAAGTGGTTGAGGCATTGAAAGCACACTAAGAAATCTGGAAGCAACTGAGCCCCGGTGGCGTAATGGTTGAGTGCAGGACTGCGGCCCACTAGCTTGGCAGTTCAAATTTAGCAGCAGCTCTCCAGGAGCAAGGTTGGGCCTCCCACTCCCCCCAGAGGGCAGTGATGTCCCCCCCCAAAAAAAAGAAATCTAGAAGCTAGCAATCTGGCCAACTGAAGAGTAAGAAATCCCTATCTGTTGCCATTCCAAAGAAAGGTGACCCAGCAGAATGTGGAAATTATCAAACAATATTATTAATATAATACACAAGTGAAGTTTAATGAAGATCATTCAACAATGATTGTCATGATACTTTGACAGGGAACTGACAGAAATTCCAGTCAGAATCCGAAAAGGCTGTGGTACAAGGGCGATCATTGCTCATGGACCTTAGCTGAAAGCAGAAAATATCAGAGTGATGCCTCTTTGTGTTTTATTAACTATACAATGGCATTTGACTGTGTCGGTCATAACCAACTGTGGATAGTCTTGAGGAGAACCTTTCAGTGTGCTCCTGCAGATCCTGCCAATGGACTGGGAAGCAGTCATCCAACAGAACGTGGAAATCCTGCATGGTTTAAAAACAGAAAAGGTGTACAACAAGATCATATTCTCTCACCATTCACCTGTATGCTGAATATGGCAGTTACATAATCTCAGGGCGACGGAGATAAAAGGCCCCCCTGAATAATAGCTCCCCACCTCTCTCTCTCTGGTTTCACTTCCTGTTGACAAGTCATGTGGAGCCATGTTGGGACTTATGAGAATCCTGGAAGTGCTTCTACCACCACTAGATCCTCAAAACATTGCACCCACTGGCCTGTGATCTTCCAGCATTTTGCATCATAGCATGTGCTGCGTGAACCTGAAGAGGAATTTAGGATCATACTTATAGACTTGATCTGGACTGGGATGTTTTCTTACTACACAATTGCTCTTTGATCTAAAGTTCTGTCTTAGACATATCCCTGGATATGTGTCCCGAGTGTCCCTGGATTTGTTTCTCTAGTCAACCTAGACTAACACACTGAGCAAATCACCTAAGGAACCGGGCTCAATAAAGAAGAATTTAGCATCGGGATGGGAGGAAGGCTTATTAACAACCTGCAATATGTGGAGGACACAACCTTGCTTACTGAAATTGAGGAAAACTCGAAGCACGTGGTGATGAAGATCGAGCATGGCAGCCTTTAGTATGGATCAAACCTCATGACACTCAGTGTAAAAAAAATTCTCACAATTGGACCAACAGGTACCATCACGATATATGCAAAAATAAACAGTGATGTTGTGATGTCACTGTGCTTAGATCTACAACCAATGGTCCTGGAAGCAGCCGTCGAGAAATCAAAGAGTGCATTGTACTGCATTGCGTAAGTCTGCTGCACAAGACTTTAAAGTGTTGAGAAACAAGGGTGTTACTTTGAAGACGAGTTGCACCTGACTCAAGTCATGGGATTTTCAATCACCCCCATGCATCTGAAAGGATGTGTGGACACTGGATAATAATGACAGCGGTCCCAATGCATTTGAATCATGGTGCTGACAAAGAATTCTAAAATCATTTTATTAGGGGTTCATACATCCATTGTGTCAAGCACATTTGTACATATGTTTCCATCATCTCTCGATGACTGTATAACCCCACTCAAGGGGAGCAAACAGCCGAATGGGATGTGAATGGATCTAGTGGATGGTGTGAGATGCGGCCAAAGGGGACGGGATACAAGGGAGCTGATCTCAAAGTGTTCAAGAAGAAAAACAATGTTTTGAAACTGACTGTGCTAGCGATTGCACAGTCCTGCTTGATGTAGTTGATCCATGGAGTGTTCCGAGATCTGTACGAGCTTCCAATAAACTAATGGGAACAGGAGGGTGGTGGGAAGGTGGAGTAGAAAGGGGGAACCAGTGCTCGCTTCGGCAGCACATATGCTAAAAAAAAGAAAGGGGGAACCAATTGCAGGGATCTACATATAACCTCCTCCCTGGGCTACGGACAACAGGGAAGTGGGTGAAGGGACACATTGGACCGTGTACGATATGACAAAATAATGACGATTTGTAAATTATTAAGGGGGAGTGGGGAGCAGGAGTGGGGAGGGAGGGGAAAGATGGGGAGCTGGTACCTGGAGCCTAAGTGGAGGGAGGATGTTTCAAGAGTGATGATGGCAACAAATGGGCAAATGTGGACTGCATCCAATTGATGTATGAGTTGATTGTGATAATAGCCCCCAATAAAATGATTTTTAAAAAAAACTAATGTGAAGAAGAGAGAAAGAAACCATCCCTTTCTCCCTCAGAGGGGCTGGGGGACTCAAACTGTTTACTTTGCAGGGAGCAGCCCAATGGGCCATCCACTACACTGCCGGGCTCTCCTCCTCTCTCGTCTGCTACCCACTGATCATGTTCAGTTTCTGTGCATTTGCTGATCTCGTCGACAGAAGCAGGCCTTTTGTGTGTCTCCCTCAGCGTGATATTTTCGGGGTTCCTCCACATCGTGGGTATGCCAGGGCTTCACTTCTCCTGACAGCTGAGCGACCCCTCTTGTGTGTATCCCTCACCTGTGGTTAGCCATATCACATGCTGCTTACCCACACCCCTGTCGATGGGTATACCCACAGGTCCCACCTTTCAGCGACGACGAAAGACCCTGCGGACACTGCCCCCCTGGATTCCGTTTCTTCATGTCTGGGCCTACCCAGAGGACTGGGGTTGCTGGGTCCCGGGGAGGTGCTGTGCTGCCCTTACTGAGGAACTGCCAACTCGTGCCCCACAGTCAGTATACCACGTTCTATCCCCGGGCATGGGTAGGAGTTCCAGTGTCCCCTCAACCTCGACAGAATCCCTTTTGCTCATTGTGGATTGACTTTTCTGGCCGTCAGCATTCTAACACAGGTAAGGTGACCACGAGATGTCTCGGTGTGGTTCGGACGTGCCTCTCAACTCAGCCGGTCCTTCTCAACTTGGATTTTGCTTCCCGCCTGTGGGACAGTGGCCGTGGAAACTGTTACTCATCCCAATTCAGCAAACGCAACTGGCACCTGGGGGTGGAGGACCCAGAACCTGTTGAAGACAACCCCACCAGCCAGGACAGCCCTCACAATGGAGAACGAATCAGCCAGCCAGAAACCTCCTGGCTGACGATGGTGAGTGATGGATGTGCCTCCCGAAGAGGAGCTCAGAAGGAAAACCAATGCTTAGCAGCACCTCATCATGTGATGTCCCTTTTGATTTGCTTTAAATGTGCCCCAGTTTTTTAATTATTTTCTGCTTTCTTTTCCACCAGAGCTTTCCTCTGTTTTATTTTGTCCTTGTTGTTGGGTTTGGGTTTTGGCTCATGTGTTTTGCGTGATCTAGGATCTAGGATCGAGAAATCTGTAGAGGCAGTGACTGGAAGAATCATTTGTGGGGGAGGGGAGGGGAGGCCGACAACAAAGACCACAAGGAAGAAGAAAATGTTCCAAATTGGATTGTGGTCGTGACTGTATACCTCTTCTGAGAGTGACTGAATTATTGAATTGTGGGTCATGCGAGGGATGTCCATAAAACTGTTTTGAAAAAGCAAACCAGAAATAAATGCGTGGGGCCCCGACTGGAAATCAACTGAGATGTCCTGAGCAAATTCAGCCCTTCCCTTTTCTTTTTCCTTTTCTGGCTGGCCAGCTCCACCGGCCAAAGTCATTGCTCTTTTAAACTGGAGTCAACTGTACGAGGACACAGCACTGAAGAGTAATGGTGCCAGGAAGTGCTGAATAAGGGTTTTTGTTTGTTTGGGGATTTCTTTTCTTTTTGAGGAAAAAAATATGTCAGATCTGCCAAAACCTCCCCCAAAAAAAAAAAATGAAGCGAAGGGCGAAATCTCTGTTCAGAATCAAAGAGGCCATCAGATCAAGGGCTGGGCCAGGACTGCCTGGCTTCCTTGCAGCCCTGAAACCTTCTGGCCACGGCCTCGTGACCACAGCTTTCTCTCCATGGCTCCACCAGGGGCCCCTGGAACCCTTTCATGAGCATAGCCCTGACTCACATGCTGGTCTTGTGGCTCCAACTCCTGGCTGGATTCCCGGCGTCACCTTAATAGGAGTTTTAGAGACTGGAAAACATGCCACAAACCATCCAGGTGCCCTCAACACAACAGAAAGCTTACTGTAACTCAGGCTCCAGGCTTGGCTTTAGGTTACTTATGAAGCTCCTGAGATTTTTCAAGGACGCCCCGACATCCATCTTTTCATATCAAATCCTAGCAGTAAGACTCTCCTTGTGTCCCAGAGAAGGGATGCATATACCTCTCTGATGATGACAGAACACATGACCACAACTTGGTCTTTTATTATCTGATCGTCCCAGAGGCCAGAAGTCCAAACTCAGCCTCACTGGATGAAAGTTAAGGTGTCAGCAAGACTGTGTTCTTTCTGGGGGTTCGAGAACCCTTCTAATGATCACTGGCATTGTTGGGCTCATGACCCTCCCTCCAGCTTCAAATGCATCCCCAATTCATCACACCCCCCCCCCTTAAAGTGACCAGGCATCCTGCTTTTGGTGGGACAGTCCCAATTTTAAACAATTTTTCATGCGTCCCGCGGTGTTTTAAAAAAGCCTTGATTTTTTGAAAGAATGCACAACAAGCTAGGGAACAGCGGGAGAACAGGAAGGGAATATACCCCCTCTTCCCTCTCGCCCCCACCGCCCCCATCAATGGTGTCCCACTTTACTAATGTTAAAATCTGGTCACTTTACCTTACACACACACACACACACACACAATTTCTGCTGCCATCCTCACATCTCCTTATTGATGTTGACTCTCTGCCTCTCTCTTGGGGATCCCTGGCGGTGGAGTGGGTTTTGCATTAGACTGCTAAACATGAGGTCATCGATTTAAAACCACCAGCTGCTGGGTGGGGGCAGGGGAAAGAGAGAGCAGACTTTTTACTCCCATAAAAAGTGACAGTCTTGGGGGAAGTTGTTCAGAAGATTATAGAATTAAGTTTCAGGGGTTCACATGACTGCAATTATTAAGCATAGAATATGTTTGTTTTGTTCACTTATAGAACATTAGGTTTAAATGAGGCTAGCCCATTTGTAGTTGTAAGCATTTTCACTTTATCCTGCTAGGAGCAAATATGACTCGATTATTGCTCTTGTCTTAAAATGATGTGTGACTTTAGAGTTATATACGGGTTCAAGTGGACAAGGGGTAGTCCACAGTCTTCATTTAGGTCCTCCAGGAAAAAGCACTGATGGAGCCCAAAATGTAGTCACATAATATTTTGCCAACTTGAAGATAAATAAGATTATAGGGGTGGTATCCAACGTGTCAATCAGGTCACAGTCTAATATACCTCCTTGTGGGCAAAGCCTTCTCATAAGGGGCGCCCTGGGGAATCAGTCTCTCCCTCTCCTCCCTCTCCGTCTTCTTCTCCCTCTCTCTCTCTCCCTCCACCTTCCTGCTTGCTGGACACCTTGAAAGACACCGGAGTGATGCTGGAGTCACAGGACTTTGCACCCACCAGCCTGTGATCTTCCTGCAGTCTACATCATTGCGTGTCACTCTGTGAGCCCGAAGAGGGTACAATGGACTAGTATCGGACTTATGGACTTGAGTTGGATTGGACTGGGATGTTTCATTGATGCATACTTACTTCTTGATATAAAGCTCTTTCTTGTGAAGAGAAAAAGAGAGTCTTGATAACTCTGTCTGACAGGGTCGCCATGAGGCGGAATTGGCTTGACGGCAGAGAGCTTGGTTTGGGGTTGGAGTGTTGTTTTCTGGGTTTGCTGTTGTTGCTTTTCTTTTACACTCCCTCAACTGAGACTAAGAGAGAGAGAAGGAGCGGGAGACCCATTCCTGCTGGTGTCATGAGGACCCTCGATTCTGGCCCTTTCTGGAGTTAGGGTCACACGCTCCTTGCCTTGAACTGCCCCTGTTGCTGTTGTGTCAGGGGTCACACTGTGTCACAGCAGGGCTGTGGGGTTCAGTCCTCGGTGACTCCCAGAAGGAGGTGGCCAGCCCTTTCTTTTGAGGCATCACTGCGTGAACTCAGCCTCCAAGCAGTGGACCTAGAGGTTCCTATCTGTGCAGAGTGGGCTCTCTCTCCTTTGAAGCCAAGAATCCTGACCAATGCGAACTCATGGAGCCTCCACGTTGAGGAGCATCTCCAGTCTTCACGTGGGTCCTCCAGCAAACAGTACTGACGGGCTTCAGGATGTGGTAGTGAAGGTTCCCTCTAGGACAGCCGCCCCAGGAGCCACCACGCACCCCTTACAGCCTCCATGACTTTGTGTCTCCGGATGCCTGAGGAGGATGGTCCCCAGCCCAACACGTATTTCAGTCGGTTCATGGAAACTCCTGCTTGGACCAGTTCCAGGTCGTCGCCCTCATCCCTGTCTCTATGACTCGGCTGCTGCTGCTGTTG
>PVJH01026933.1:0-29385 GCA_004026705.1 Nesogale talazaci
CCACCCTTCCAGTATCTCCACTCTAACCATTGGCCCGAAGGGGCCCATCCATCCTGGTTTCCCCATATCTCCAGCTCCCCTCTATGCCAGTGTGACTTCTCCAGTCCATCTGGATTTGCAAGGTAGAGTTGGGACCATGATGGTTGGGGGACAGGGAGGAAGGCTTCAGGAATCAGAGGAAACTTGTATGCATCATCACACTGCCTGGCTGCCCCCCGACTGGTCTGTCTCCCCCCTGTGTCTCCCCTGTAAAAGGGTGACCAATTACCCACCAGTGGGCCTTAGGTCCCCATCCTGCTGTCCTCCTCCTATGTAATGATGTGATTCTTGTTCTTTGGTGCTCGATATCTGCTCTCTTCGGCCCCTCTTGATCACGCATGTTGGTGTGCTTCCTGCATGTGGACTTTGCTGTTTCTGCGCTGAATGGTGACTCGATTATCTTCAAGTCTTTGAGATTCTCCCCCGTTGTTTTTAAGGTGTATTATGAAACATTCCCTCATGAATCTTCACCATCTTGATGGGAAGCAGGAAAATCCCCCACTGAGTCTTTATTTTTCAAAGGTGCTGCAGGGGAGTTCTCAGAGAATCCAGGAATGTGATTGGGGTCACGCTGGAAAGGTGGAGCCTGCATCTGACTTTCGTGCTGTGGCGTGCACATCACCCTTTGTTTTTAGGGTTGCACAGATTTTGACAAATAGCTCCAGGCTCCAAATGTTGCTCCTTGCTCTTCCTTGAAAGCATTTTTGTTTTCCTTCAAAAGAAACAAAATTCAGCTTTTCTTAAGGGAAAAGCACTTTCAAGTACAGGAGAGTTTTGAGAGCATGACTGTGCTCTTAAAAGCTCTTTACAGAAGTTGGAGCAGCCCAGATTGACTTTTCCAGCCATCAGGGGAATGAAGAACTGCCGAGACTGCACATCTGCTGAAACGCCCTCTGGTTAATAATATAGTGTCACCGTTATGCATGGTGTCTTGGGCTAGGCTCTCTAGAGGGGGGAAACAAGTGTGTGTGTGTGTGTGTGTGTGTGTGTGTGTGTGTGAGAGAGAGAGAGAGAGAGAGAAAGAGAGAGAGAGAGAGAGAGAGAGAGAGAGAGAGAGAGAGAGAGAGAGAGCTTCAAAATGTTCATGGAAAAATGCTCTCTTTTAATTCCATTTCCCCAGGAACTATTAAAGCCTCCTCATGTTTATATATAAACAAACAAAGAAGAACAAGGGACACATTTTAAAAGTTCCTTGAAAAATGAAATTAGAAGAAAATGAAAAACTTTACTGAATGTTTGAGGCACACATACCCAGGGAAAGGAGAGAGATTTCAAGGAAATGACTTAAGTAATTGTGGAAGCTGGAAAGTCTAAATTTGTGAGTCAGATATCAAGTTGGAGGCTTAGCTCGACTCACATGACTGCAGGGGCTGAAGAACCCCAAATTGGCAGATCAGGAAGCAGAGTGCTGACTCAGGTCCCAGGAACCAGGGGCCATATAAGGACAAGTTGGATATAGGAGTTTGAGTGAGCAAGTTCTGCTAGAAAATCCATCTATATTGGATACCAGCTACACTCCAAGGATACTCCTCTTTCTACTGATTGGCTATTTACATCAAACCACAAAATGGCAGATGATTAGACATTATCTGCTAAATCACTGAGACTCATGGCCTAACCTACTTGAGATGTACCTTAATCATCAAACAGAACAACAAAAAGGCCAAAATTTCACTACCATTGAGTGGAGACCAACTCATGGCGACCCTACAGGATAAGATAGAAGGCTCCCAATTTGAGTTTCCCGATACTGTAACTCTTCATGGAGATAAAAAGCCTCAACTCTCCCCCAAGGAGTGGCTGATGGTTTTGAACTGCTGACCTTGGGGTTAGCAGCCCAAATAGTAGCCACTAGGCAACCAGGGCTCCCCAACCATCACACATAATTAAAAAAAATTACTAAGAATAAAAAGATATCTTTATGGTAATTTGCTGAGTATATCTTAACTTGGATAAAAATGTAATCTTTCATGTAAATCTTTTATTTTAAATGTAAAGAGGAGAAAGGTTAATTTCTATCTATAAATTTTATGTGAGTTAAAGGGAAAAAATGAAATTCTTTCTAGTTTCTCTCCAAAGTGGAGCCATCAAATCATTTGATGTCCAATTAAGTCATTTTTTAGAGTGAAAATGCTTGCTGTTAGTAATTATGTCTGATGTGGTGTAAATGGGACTGTCCCAGGTAAAAGAGGTCAAACACCCATCCTGTCTAAAAAGAAACTCCCCCTTCCCTCCACGTCCTTTCTCTATGTTCTGCAAAAGGTTCCTGTATGACTGAAATGGTTGGAGCTCAACTACTAACCTGATGTTTGGCCATCTGAACTTACTTAGCAATGCGGTGGGAGAAAGACTTAGTGGTCACTTCTGCAAATATTACATCCCCAGTGATCTTATCACAGAGTGATATGGAACACAGAGATATCCTGCACTTCAGGCAGTTGCCTAATCTACAGTAAACTTGAGGAAGGGGTGGAGTCTAACTTGTCAATCAGGCCACAGTTTGATGACCTCATTTGTTGGTGTGATGGAGGCCAGATACACTCTCTCTGCTTGATATTCCTGTTGACAAGGCATAGGGAGCTACACTGATAGAACCAGAGCCCTGGACCTGGAGGTGCCACGTGGAGACCCCTGTCAGTGCTGAGATCCTTCCACCACCACTGGATCCACAAGACTTTCCACCCACTCTTCCTGCATTCAGTGTCATTGCATGTGCTGTGTGAGTCTACAGAGGAATTATGGGCTAGTATCAGATATATGGGCTTATATTAGACTTATGGACTTGATCTGGACAGGACTGGGATGTTTTCTTAATGTACAAGTACTCTTTTTATAATACTCTTTTATGTACATAAGAGTATCTCTGGATTTTTTTCTCTAGTCAACTCAGACTAACACATTACTACTATTTGATTTTGTATTATGTGAAAGAAAATCAACTTTTTTTTGTATTGTTGTTGTTGCATGCCATCA
The DNA here is from genome assembly GCA_004026705.1 of Nesogale talazaci. Classification (NCBI taxonomy): domain Eukaryota; kingdom Metazoa; phylum Chordata; class Mammalia; order Afrosoricida; family Tenrecidae; genus Nesogale; species Nesogale talazaci. The sequence goes on from PVJH01026933.1 coordinate 3,013, forward strand.
AGTTTGTTTTGACTCCCAGTGACCCCAGATAACTGAGTAGAACTTCCTCTCCTGGTCTTTTCTTGGCTGTTCTCTGTTAGATCAGGTGAGAAAGGAATCTGCTCTTTCGGTTTTCTGCCACACGCAGCTGAACCATATCCTGAAACAGGCACGTTATTTTGATTCATCCTCATCGCAATCTTGAAGGTTAGGTTTCACCTGATCATTTTATTGATAAGGAAATGGAAACTCTGAAAGGTTAAGTAACGCATAGCTATGCAACGAGAATGTGATGGAACCAAGAGTTGGTCCCAGGGAAGTCTGATTCCAAGCTGATGATCTTTCCATATCTTCTCACAGAACAACTAATGTGCGCTGGCAGATTCCATATAAATCCATTGCACACAGGTTCTTGCTGTCCAAATATGCTGGCGTCGCCTCAGGCCATCAAGTTATGGAACACCCTATGGGGAAGTCCTAATCCAACCTGTAGGATGAGTGGGGATTGGCTTCATGAGAGTGGGCTGGGTTTTGGTGGGTCTCTCTGAGCCACTCTGCCTATGTCATCGCAAGTGGAGAAGTGAAGGCATAAGCTATTCTGCTAACCTCAGTCCTTGTTCCTTTATTGCCCCCCTGCCTTAATGAGCACACATACGCATATATGCTTCTTGGAACAAACCATCAAGGCTAAATGTCATTTAGTTTCAAGCTCCTGGACCCTTTAAGGTCACTCTGTTGCATCATGATACTCCCTGAGTCACATGAACATAGAACATAAGTCAGTCCAAGAAAGCAGGCCACGACGTGGGGACCTTTGCTGTTTAAACTCCTAAATCTTGTTCCCATAGAATGCTTATTCCACCTGTACTCTCATTGGTGGAGTTTCTTGCATCTCCACGAGGCTTCACTTGTGCTGGGAAGTTTGGCTTTTCATTCATTTCTTAGTGAACTCTGCTTGTTCTTTCACTCTAGAACTCTGACGCTGCTCCTGCAGGTCTTTCAGGATTGCAAAGCAGGGAAGAAGAGGAGCTCAGAGAGAGAAGCACCCTAACCTAAACCAAACCCACTCCCGTTGGGCCCATCCTCATTCATAGCGACCCTATAGGACGGATTAGAACTACCCCATCAGGGTTACCATAGCTTGATGGACTGAGGCTAACCAGCACATATGGACAGCAAGACCCTGTGTGCAATGACCTGCCTCATTTTTCTCCCCCGTGAAGAGACTTGATGAGTTTGAACCACTAACAACTAGGTTAGCAGTTGAGTGTTTAACCATAGCACCCCACCATGAGCCTGTCAGAGAATCACACTGCAGATTAAGATATAATCTGGATCTTGAATTCAATGTCCCCATTCTTTCACATCCTATGGGATTTCCTCATAAGGATCCAGCTTTTTTCCTTCAGAACCTTTCAGCCCACAGGGTCTGAATCAAGAAGCTTTGGCTCTTTGGAGCAGAAGGGACGGCCAAATGTGCTTGAGGGAGACTTGAAGATTTCCTGCCACAATCAAGTGAATACCTCCCCACCTCAGCCCTCCTTTCAGAGTGAATCTACATTAAGCTGCTGCCTCTTGTCCACAGCTGCATGTGCTTCTGAATCGGAACTACTCACCTCCCAGGCCGCCTCCTCAGTGGGGAGGATGCTTTGAGGAAGAAGCCCTGGGTGGATCAAGATGGTGTGGCCCAGAGGGAGCATGGGGTGGGGGTGGGTGGGCTGCCCAGCAGAGGGGCACTTGCTAAATGGAGCCATGGATTTTCTCTGGCTGGCACTCCCTGTCACCTTCATTATATCTAATTCAACACCATTCATCAGTATTCTTTAAGGGCAGAAAAATGAGGGAAGAATGATAATTCTGATTGTGGCACACTGCCTTTGTATATTCCAGTTTGTGAATTGGCAGGACAAGGGTTAACATTCTGGAGGGTGTTCAAAGTTCCCAGGGGTTGAAGTGGGGTGGGAGTGGAGGTGGGGGGTAAGATGGGACCTTGGGGTGACTGAGGGTAATTCTCAGGGCTCTTGAGTTTCCTCTAGGAGCCGGATCTTGGCAGTGGTGTACATGGGTGTCAGTTAGCTGTGTCTGACTTCTGAGCAGTAGACTCATTCCATAGGAATGGAAGGCATTCCCCTCTTCCTCAGGAAAACCCTGGTGCTGTAGGATTGTTTACTGTAAGGTCAGTGGCTCAAACCCAGTCACTACTGAGTGGCAAAAAGATGATGCTGACTGCTTCCCTAGGATTTACAGCCCCAGAAGCCCTGGATAGGGACCTCACGAGTTGAAATCCACTCGATGCCAGTGGCTTTGGGGTTTCTTGTAAGGGTTTGGCCACAAGCAGTGATCTACAACAGCTCTGGCTTTTTGACTGGGAAGAATTCTGGCGTCTCTCCAAATCTGGGCTCCTTGAGGGTAGTGGTGGTGGGGGGAGGGCAGTGGGAAGAAGAATGAGGGACATTAGCCACTATAAACTGATCAGAGGGAGAAAAGGGCTTTGGAATTACTGGGGTGGGGGACACTGGCGTTGCAAATTCTGCACCTGGTTGACTGCTGTGCTGAAGAAAGTGGGTTGCCTGGGAGCCTCAGCAAACTTCCCTGGAAACACCAACTCCCCACATTTGCCACGGGCTTCCTTTAGCCAGGCCTGTGGCCACTCCTGCCAACATCATCCAGAAGGCATTGACAGGGTGGGGTGGGCTCCTGAAGATGCCCACCCCGCTGGGTGCCCCTGCACCTCTCTTGGAGCACCTTCCTTTTCCCAGTCCAACCCAGGGCAGCAGTGCCGCCGCTCAGGAGCTCAGCGGAAGTGACACTTAAACCTGGAGTCAGGGTATGTTATTAGCACCCTGCTCACCCTTTCATTCATTTGCTTTTCCTGCGGAAGCAGCAGCGTGTACCATCCCCCCCACCCCTCTACCCCTTACTGAGGATGATAAATGGGCTTGGTGTTTCCCACTCTCATTTTTTGCATGGTCTGTGAATGCACTTGCATTTTCCAATTTTCAGATCTAACATGCCCAGATGTGTATGAAGGAGAAGGTGCAAACGGGCGGAGGAGCCCGATTTTCCTGGAGAGAATTGCGCAAGACTGTAAATAGGGAGTCCAAATGGAGACACCCACAAGGAACTAGAACGGAGATGAAGCTCCACACGCTTTCTTGTTCAAAACTCCATCAACCAATAAATGAAAGGTCACAATCACCCCCTGTGGCTCATTGCTTGGATCCCGCTTCCCCTTTCCTCAGGGACCCCGGGACGGCTGAAGCCCACGGGGGGCGGCCGCTTTGCAGCTGTGGCTGTCTCTGATCGTCTGTCGTCTTTGAAACGGCTCCTTCCTTAACAAACTGGACGCGGGCCTTAAATGCAGGAGGCATGGAGTAAACACGGCATGCAAATGCCAGCAAGCTACCACATAAAACCGCTGGACTCTCCTGCGGTCCTGATTACTTTGGAGCCAAAGGCTGCCGAGAGAACAGCAGTTAAAGTCATCCATTGGCCTGTTCGGACTTGGGGCACTTGACATCCTAGAAGCAAGACGAGTGCAGCGCTTGGCTGGAAGACAGGCACAGGTTACCGACTGCAGAGACTATTCGAGTGGGTTCGTGGGAAACCGAGCGGAAGCAAGGCTCCCAGGACTTTATGGGGTTCATCACGATGGGGGTGGGGCTCTCGTGCAGGGCTGCATGAAAGTCGTCAAATGAACAGGTTTCAAATGGGCAAAAGGAATAAATTCTCCAGGAGACAGATAAAGGGCTGCAGCAGACGCCTGTATAAAATGAATGGTGGCGACCTGCTGTGGATTCCGAGTGGTGAAATGAAACGTTCGTCGTGATGGTGGTAAACCGGGACCATCTGTTTCAGAATTGCATTAGCAATGAACGCACGTGCCCTGTCCCTCACGTGACGACGACTTCCTTAGCTGGATCAAGATGAAACCTTTACAGTGGCGCGTGTGGAGCTTAAATTAAGCTGATATTCAATTCCATTTCGTAGCGCTGGGGATGGTCTGGGGTTTTGCCCGCATGCTTGGAGGCATGCAAAATAAACGTTCTGATTGCCAGGAGGGGCTATGATATACTGTCCTTTCTTCGAGTTCCATACAGTTTCCAACGATACCCGCAGATTCTTCCAGACGAGGGGCGGATGATGAGAGGAAAGCCTTAATGCCGGGGATGGCATTACGGGAGGGTTAAAAAAAGTGAGGAAGAAGACTAAAAATGAATTGCTAATGATGAATGACAAAGATCCTAAGGTTGTATAGGAACTGCTTTCTCGTGTGTGTGTGTGTGTGTGTGTGTGTGTGTGTGTATGTGAGGGAGAGGGAGAGGGAGAGAGAGAGGGGGAGGGAGAGGGAGAGAGAGAGAGAGAGAGAGAGAGAGAGAGAATTTACTAAAATCCACATGCTGATAAGTCCTCAGACCCAACCCACATAAATGAAAACATTAAAAATAACATGACATAGCTTTCCCAGCCCCCTTTTTTCCAGTTTTGTTCTTACTGCACACTTCATCATCTAGGTTCATCATCTGGGTTCTGGATTATTTGGCTTACAAACTTGAGCCTTTAATGATATGCTCATCCCTGGGCCAAATGCAAAAGCATCCCCGCTGGAAAGAGCACAGACCTGAACCCACGTGGGATGGGATCAAGAGCAGCATGTAGAGAAGCACACGGGTTGGAAGGCCCAAGTCAGCTGCTGCTGGCAGCCAGACATCGCACAAACAAGGTGAGCGGTCCACAAGGACACCTTGCCTGGGTGGGGTGGGATGGGGTGGATTGATTACCCAGATTAGGGGCTGACTCTCCTTGAAATCTATTTAAAAAATGGACAGGCAAATGACAAGTGCCTTCCCCTGAGGAATTTAGATCCCCCATTCCAGGGGGCTGTGAAGCAAAGTGGGTGACTGCTGCTCCCGTCCTTCAGCTCCATCCACCTTTCCTTTTCTGGGTCCCTCATCATCGGTCCATCAGAACTTCCCGTGACCATGGGCATGTTCTACATGCATGCCATCCAGCATGGCTGCCACCAGCTCCATGCCGCAATTGAGGCTTTGATGTGTGGGCTATTCAGCTAGTGGGATGGAAGAATAGCATTTTAAATTCTATTTCATTCTAATTACCTACATTGACATAGGCAGCACAGACCCAGGTGCTTGCTCTTGGAATAGCTTTTTAACTCAAGAGGTCCTGATGTCAGAGGATTGCAAAGCTCAGTTGGTAATTTGGGTGAGATGGACAGAGGAGGGTGTGGCCCAGGGGGGTTACGTGGGATTCAGAAGAGTGAATCGGTACTCCTAGAGGGAGGAGACTTCTGTCACCATGTGTCACAATACACTGGGTGGCAGGAAGGTGGTTTAAAAAAACCTTTATACGGGATGTGAGCGCCTCAGGGCTACACAATGAAGCATCATTTTATTTATTTTTTGCGTGTTCTCAGAGACTTCCTCCTGAGGAGCCCTGGTAGGTTCATGGCTTATTCATCGGGCTGTACCTGCAAGGTCAATAGTTTGAGCCCACCAGTCCCTCCTCCAAAAAGTGATGAGGTTTTCTGCTGCTGTACAGATTGACGGCCTAGGAAACTTAAGGCACCACGAGCTCCATGCTGTCCTCTGAGTCGAAGTTGACTTGTTGGCAGTGAGTTTCCAGGGATCCTCTTCTAGTACAAGATACCACTGACCCCCAAACAAGCAAGTACATATTGTAAGAGCCCAGAAGAGGGATGGGTTCCCAAATTTGTGTTGGAAGGTAAGGTTGTTAAGAAGGTGACATTTACCAAACTCATTGCCATCGACTTGATGCTGATTCACAGCAACGTACAGGACAGGGGAGCGCTGCCCCCTTTAAGTTTCTGAGATTTTAACTGTTTACAGGACGAGTCTTTCTCCCAAGGAGTAACTGGTGGTTTCAAATTGCTCTTCTTATGAATCGTAGCCCAATGTGTGACCACTACAACATAACTTGTTAAGCCAGTCAAGTCCCTGACTGTGGTCCAAAAGCTTACCCTACTTAGGGACCCTGCAGATTTGGGGGTACCATTGTCATCCATAACCTTCTGCAAATTCAGTGTTCACAATTTAAGCTCTGATACCGTTCCTTCCTTCGGATTTGCATTTTGTTACTTATCCTTGGATCACACAGGCTGATGGGCTTCTTCTAGGTAGTCTTAGTTGATGTCTCATTTAGATGACTACTTTTTGGAATATCAGCCTTCAAGACCCCAGACACTATTCTTCTGGTAGCTGTGCTTTCTTCACCACACTATGCTGTAGCACCCATATCTTCAGTAATCTCTTCAGAAGGGTGAGCATTGAGTAGTGCCAAACCCCTAAGAACTAACTTTTCTTGGATTGGAGCTAGAATTAAGTGGGAGTCCAGAATCCATTCAACTAAGTGGGATTTTAATAGCTTAGGATAGAGACCAATTTTCTGGAATTTTTAGGAAATTTCCCCAAGCTAAGTTTCGTGGTGGTAGTAGTAAATAGCTATCATTTATTGAGCAGTGATCAATTACTTTATGTGCATTATTTACTGTAGCCCTGTCCTGGTACCATTATTATTCACATTTAATGTAGGAAAAACCAAAGCCCTGAGAAGGAGTTATATAAGTGATCTTCCCAAGATCACATAATTAAGATTGGCAAAATACTCAAAACCAAAATATATAATACTCACAATTCTACAAAGCAAGTAGATACCACCAGTACTTCACATGGATAAATGGTTCTTTGAAGGTAAGGTGGGGGAAGCTGGGGAGAAATGGGAAGCTAATAATGATGAGTACAAGAATGAAGAAAATGTTCTAAAATTGATTGTGGTGATAATTGTACAACTCTTCTTAATATGACTAAGCTTAAAATTGCAGTTTGTGGACTATATGTTAATAAAGTTGTTTTTTTTTATTAAATAAAATGTTATGAGGGCAGTGGATATACAGATGTGCTTGACACACAATGGACTTATGTATGGATCATGGTAGAGTTGCATGCGCCCCTCCATAAGATGATTTAAAAAAATGCTAGCACAATATTATAATTTTTCAGGAAAAAGGTGACATTTGCATAAATAAAACAAAAATCTCCTCTAGTGGATATGAAATCATGCTGTTTTCTGGTAGGGTTTGCTTGGGTTCAGACAGTGATCAAAACCAATCAACCAACTGACCACCCCCAAACAGCACCACCCATCGTCACCCAGATGATCCAGACTCAGAGTGACTCCATAGCAGAGCAGAACAGCCCCACTGGCCTTCCAAACGCTGCACATCTTCATGGAAGCTGACAGCCACATCTTTCTCCAAGAGAGAAAGCCAGTTGGTGGGCTTTCTTAGAGGCCTAGAACTTAAGCAAAGTGACACCAAGGCTCTTAGATAGTGGTGACAGGTGAATCAAGTGGGGCAGAAAAGGGAAGGTCTTTGGAAGCTTCATGAAGACTGTGCGGTGAGGGTACATTTGAGTCTCTATCCAACTCATGCTTGTCGAGCGCCCAGCACTGTAGAGACCTCAATTATAGGTACAAAGTTTAAAGCTGGGTCCTGTCCTCAGAGAAACGTCAGTAAGGATTGATCAACCAACTCTACTAAGAAAAGGAAAATAGGAATACAAGGTAGGAGTGCCTTCAGTGCCTAGAGACAGTGACACAGAGGACTTAACGTCAGAACCGGAAGATGCAGCTCTGGGCCAGGGTCAGGGGGACTACGGTGCCAAGGGGCTTGGACTGGACCTGGAAAGGTTTGATTGGGTGGAAAGTGGAACAAAAACAAGTTTAGAGAGGAGATGTAGAATAATTCCAGGAAGCACCTATTGGGAAGTCGAGGTTGTTAAGGTTAGAAGTTAGTTCTTGATCCTGAGCACGGTGAGAAGAGATCAGGTATATGGAACAGTCTTGGGAAACGTAGTTTCTTGTCAGATGAGATCGTGCTAAAACAGCTTGAGGCAGGGAGGCCCACTGGGAGGTGGGAACTGGGTAGGAGGAGATGTTTCCACACCTGGGTAAAGGCTGGTTGGGGCTGAACTCCTCTCCAAGCCGAGTGCTCTGAAAATGGAACTGCCCGGCTCTGACAGGTGCCTTTGAAAGCAGGGTCTGAAGTTCATTTTATAAGTAAGCTGCCACCCAGAGCAGTGCAGAATTTCAGATGGGATTTAAGAGATTAAACTCAACATCTCCTTTATGCAACTGCTCATAGTAATCGAATGAAGAGTTCTGAAACCATGGTTACCATAGAGGACTAAAATTAAGATCAAAGGTGATGACTTCAAATCCAAGGAAATAGAACAGGTTCAAGCTAGAGCTCACATTTATACTTTGTATTGACTAGCCGATTGTTTCTGGCAAATGAATCCTTTTATGCAGCAATCTCTGGACACAGGGGAGGGATTCAGAGAGCCTGAAGCTTCATGCAGACTCTCAAATTCTGGGCATCGAAATGGGATCCCGCTAGGCTAAAAGGAAAAAGCGTTCGCCAGAGAGGTGACATGTTAGACAAGATTCTCACTCTGATTCTTGTTGGCCCTGCAGGGTTGAACAGGGAAACTTGGAATCTATTAGCAAAGGTGGCTACTCTAAGGATAATAATAATAATAATCATCATCATCATCATCAACATCATCCTCTTCCTTGAAGTCTTAAGAATAAGGATTTCTTTTATGGATTTATTTAAGTTGTTTTTTCATGCAGGAATTGCCATCTTGTACTAAAAAAGGGGTCAAGATTATTGTAGATGGTCCCAGATCATGCGACAGGAAGCTCACCAGGGAGCTAATTCTCCTGATTGAAAAAGGGCCTGCTGGCCTTTATGGAATGCTGTGGCTGGCTGAGGTATCTGGCTTCTCAGTTCTGAATGAGCAAAGCAGTTCTCTATATGAATGGCCTGTTCTTCAAGAGGGGAGAGGGGAAGGTTGTAAGTTGTACTACAGGTTGCTCTCTCTGTTGTGGCCCTCTTCCCCTGAATTGACAGCTTTCTATGTCATCGGACAGTTACGCCTCTGAAGCCTGCCGAGAGCAGATCTCTCAAGAGAGAACTGGACATGTGACTCTACCATTATGGTAGGGGTGGGGTGTCTGAGCTGATTTTTAACAAGGGCCATCTCTAAGGGAGGTAGCATTGTGGAAGAGCTCAAGAGGAGGGGACGAAAAGGTAGAACTGGAAGAATTCCTTGTCCTCTTTAGATAGACCATTATAATCAAAGCTTGAAAACCTATAGATTTTGGCTCTCCTCCATTACTGAGACAGTGGTCTTACCCTGCCCCACTCTACAACAGAGTATATATATTTTAAAGTGCATCAAATATAAAGTTTAATGAATAAGGATAAAGTGAAAACCCACATAACTCTTACCCTGGTCAAGAAATAGAACCTTGCCAACTTGCTGGAATCCCAGTGTGTCCTTCCAATCAGAGCCCTTCACCCCCTTGGGGTTAACATTTTTGTGATGATCAGAGCCTTGCTTTTCTTTGGTAAGTTTCAACATCTCAACAACATGATTTAGTTTTATCCATTTAAAAAATCATTTTATTGGGGGCTCATACAACTCTTTTCTCCATCCATCCATCCATCCATCCATCCATCCATCCATCCATCCATCGTGTCAAGTACATTTGTACATTTGTTACCATCAACATTTTAAAAACATTTTCTTTCTACTTGAGCCCTTAGTATCCGCTTCTAATTTCCCATCTCCCCCCACTCCCCCTCTCTCATGAAACCTTGATAATTTGTAATGATAATTTTTCATATTGTACACCAACTGATGTCTCTATTCACCTACTTTTTGTTGTCCTTCCCCCTGGGAGAGGGTTATATGTCGATCATTGTGATCTGTTCCCTCTCTCTCTCCCTACCTTCCCCTTCCCCTCCTGGTATTGTTACTCTCATTCTTGGTCCTGAGGGGTTTATCTGGCCCAAACTCCCTGAGTTTCCAGCTCTTCTCTGTACCTCTGTACATCCTCTGGTCTAGCCTAGATTTGAAAGGTAGGACTGGGGTCATGATAGTGGTGGTGGGTGGTGGTAGGGAAGAAGCATTAAAGAGCTAGAGGAAAGTTGTATGTTTCGTTGGTGCTATACTGCACCCTGACTGGCTCATCTCTTCTTTGTGACTCTTCTCTAAGGGAATGTCCAGTGGTTCACAGATGGGCTTTGAGTTTCTACTCAGCAGTCCTACGCACTCACAATGATATGATGTTTTGTTCTGGGTCTTTGGTGCCTAATACCTGATCCTATCAACACCTCATGATCATGCAGGCTGATGGGCTTCTTCCATGTGGACTCTGTTGTTTCTCAGCCAGATGGTTGCTTGTTTATCTTCAAGCCTTTCAGACCCCAGATGCTATAATTTTTGATAGCCAGCGTTTTGCCCTTTTTGGACCTTAGACTACGACTCTGTGCCCTCTTTCACTTTTTCCTCCTTTTCATCCACGCAGCATTGTGAGCAGCTTCGCCCGCTTGGTGAAAGCAATGGAGCACCTTTTGCTTTCATTGTAGTGTAGTATTCCGTTGACGACCACGACTCATTCTACTGTGACGGTCATTGGCGTGGTTTCCTTTTCCTTGTGGAGATCACCATTCTCACAGCTGCTGCTGGCTCTTTGTCAGCTTTGGGCAGGCCTCTGACTTAATTAACTGTAAATCAGATGTAGGGTTTCTAGACGACAATGAAAACCAGCCACCGAGAAAGCATTATTGACCACATTTCAAGGAAGACAGTAGACATGACAAATAAGGGCTTGTGTTGGCTTGGACACTGCATCTGAATGCCATAAATTCTAGAATTTTCACTTGCTGTAATTTTGGCAGCATTTTGAGAAATCATGCTCTGCATCGATGAATTCAGGTTAACAAACTACCGAGTAAATCATTTAAGCCTTTATTGTTTGTGGGGCATCTTCAATCTGCAGCCGTACTATACAAATCCTTCATTGTTGTCTGCATCTTTTAAAATAGCTCCTGCTTGTGTGATGGTATAATCAGCTAGTAGGTGACAGTGGTAAATGTCTTCATGTTATTTCAGGTTTAGCCTTCAAAGGGGGAATGAACTAAAAGTGGAAAAGACTTTAATATATGCATTTATTTAAGCTGGCATTGACAAAGACTGATGCTCAGCATCAGCCTGGCATCTGTCATAATAATAATAATGATAATTGCTAATGATTATAACAACCACAGCAACAGCATGCTGTCATCCGGATATAAAATGATGCCACTAATCTAGAGTCAGGAAGGTGTCCTTTTTAACATAGTTTTCAAACCCAGGATGGACTAGAGATGTGCGCTTATCCATCCTTTCTCTCTTAACTGACCCCCACCAGCAGTCTGACCTTAGGTAGGCGGCCTCTTGTTTGATTCCATCCTGATCCTAAGTTCCAGCTAGACACTGTTTCACCACAAGCAATAATAGGAGCTGTATCGAACAGTAATGTGAGTTGTGCTGTGAGGGAAAAGCAGACTGAGAAGCTCAACTTTTATCCAAAAAGTTGTCAGAGTCTTCTCAGAGGCGGTGAAGAAGAAAGGCCTGGAGATCAGTTTCCAAATCCAAATCAGCCATGGAAAAATCTTGGGAGCATACTGGGTCTCTGACACACACATGCAGTCACCAGGAGTTTGAGAGAACTTGAGGCATTATATATATATGTATATATATGTATATATACACATACATATATGTATATATATATGTATATACACACACATATATCAGAATAACAATCCTTAGATGCCAGTTTATTTTGGCACCTTCAGTGACCACAGTCATATAATGTGTCTTAGTTAAACACCATGGAAAGAAACAACTTCCTTACCAGATTTCCTGGTGGAAAAGCTTGGCCAAGGATTTCTCTTCATGCTCAGACTGCCTATGCACTGCTTATTTGATGTCTGGTGGGGGTAACCGGAGCAATAGTCCCCATATATTCTTATCCAAATTCCTAGGCTAGATGAGTGTGACACTGGACATGGCTGATTTGGAGGTGTGACACGGGTAAGGGGGTCATCTTGGATTATAAGCGTCTGTCTAATAACTTGTATTCCCACCAGACAAAGAGGAAGTCAGGATAGTGAGGGTGTGAGAGAGACTTGATTTGTTCTGTGGCTGGCTTTGAAGTCGGAGGAAAGGGACCCTAGGCCAAAGGATGCAGGCAGCGTCTAGAAACTGGAAAAGCCTCCAGAAAAGAACAACTCTGAGAACTTCTGGAAGAAATCCCACCCTGCTGGTACTTTGATTTTAGCTCAGGAAAACCCATTTTGAACTTCTGACCACCAGAACTATAAGATAATACATTTTTTTGTTGTATTCAAACAGCCCCAATCATTCTTCCTGTGGTCAAAGAGGAGGGACACGCCTTCTCAAGACTTGTGCATTCTCCCTTGGGAGCCTCTCTGTAACCTAATCACTTTCTGTTCCAGTTCCTTGCCACTATGATTCTCCTAGACATCGCCGTTAGCCTGGGTTACCGAATGCAGTTCCCCATTCGTCGGCCACTCAGCCTCTGCAACAAGATTCCACCCTTTCTGCTCCACAAGCCTGATCAAGAAACATCCATCTTCTAACCCTACCATGCCTTCCCTTTGCCCTTGGATGAGGCCCCAGACCCCAGCGGCTCTCAAGACTAGTCCTCCAGCAATTCCTTTTGGCCCAATTCACATTGTTATTTTTACTCTAAGCATTCTGAAACTTTGAAACTATTTTTGTTCTCGAATGAATGACGAAAGAAAGGAGTTCCTCTCTGAATTATCATGAGGGGGTGGGGTGGGTAAGAGAATTTAGATCAATTATTTTTAAATTTTTTTTACAGAGTCCCTGAGCTTTGCCCCTTAGGGATTCTGATTCTTTTTTTGGGGGGGTGGAGGGGCATCACTGCCCTCTGATGGTGGGAGTAGGAGGCCCAGCCTTGCTCCTGGAGAGCTGCTGCTGGATTTGAACCTCCAACCCAGTGGGCCACAGTCCTGCGCACAACCACTACACCACTGGAGCTCAGCCCTAGATCAATTATTTTACTTACTATTTTTTTTACGTTGAGCACATTCAGATCATGTTCAGATCTAAGAAGGGAATGGATCATCGTCCTAGAAAGGTCTTAAGGGCGCTGCCTTTTAGTCAATGCTCAGGGAAAAATCTTCTCAGTTCTCAAAGAGGATGCACATCATTTCCCGAAAGAGACTGGTTCAACTTTGATTCTCAGAATCCAGAACTCACGTTCAAATTAAAAGAAACATGGAGGTCAAGCCAAGCCTTTTATTGGTCTAGGAATCTGTAGAGATCAAGAACCCTTTGAGAATTCTTCAGTTAAAATGTTACAGAAAAATGTCCCTACCAGAGTGAGTTTAATCGAGAGTCAACAATTCAAAAGATGCAATGCATCTCTAAACAGCCTATGCATGACTAATTTAAACTCAAAGTTTGAGTAAGGTCATTATAACCTATAGCATCAGAACTCTGGAAAAGAAAGCAAACCCCTTAGAGTCTCCAAATTATTATCATCTAAATCTCAACCACAACAAAACAAAACAAAACGTTGTGGTTCACTCCCCCTCTCTACCTCCAACCAATCTAGTTCTTTGTCTAACAGCTTGCATGGAGCAATGGCCCTGTAACGGCCGGACAGAGCTGTTCCTTTCCCCGAGACTGTTGTAATTCCTGCACTGTCAGTCTGGTACATTATAACACGGCCTGAGGCAGGCTTTAATTACCCACAAAAGCACCACCTGTCGCCTTTTTATTGCTCACTCACGAAACATATCATGGTCTACTGTGCAATGTGATTGAAAAACTGCCCAGAGTTGCAGGGTAACAGAATCCACAGATAGATTTGGGCCAGGTCTCAGGGAGAGAGACATGCGGATAGGTAAGTCTGGAGAATCCTAACTTCCCAGGATTAAGCCGCAAAGATCTTGACTGGGAAGTGTGGTGTGTGGATAGGGCCAGAGATGAGAGGGGTGTCAGCAGAGAGGAGATGCGATCATCCTACAATGCTCCTTATGAAACAGGACCTATGACTGGCCTGTAGCATTATGGTTCTCTTAAATGCTCGAAGACTCCAGAGACTGGCTGAAGTTGAAGGCTTTGTGCTTTGGTGACTGGACACTGGGTGCAGCCCCATGGATGCTCCTTTGAGGATCAGTAGTGTCTGTAGTGATGCTTCTATGGTAGCACTAGGGCAGGCAGAGTAAAAGAGAGGAAGGGTCAAAATAAGGAGCTTAAAACAGAAAGAAGGCTGGTGTGGGTCCATGTAGGTCAACTGCACTCATGAGGACTTCTGGATAGAAAAGGCCCTCAAACACAGCAACAAGGGACATAGAACCTTATCATGGGGCTATCACCTGCAATTAACAAAGGCCACATTTTCATTTGAGCCTTTTCTCTCTCTAGGAGCAGCTGTTTTGTGGTCTAAATGCTTCGTGACTTTCTAGCTCTGATCTCACATTATAAGCAGAGCTGGAATTGCTCCCCCCCCCCACCCCTGTCCCCCTTTTTTTGGGCATCACTGCCCTCTGGTGGTGGGAGTTGGAAGGCCAGCTTTTGCTCTTGTAGAGCTGTTGCTGGATTTGAACCTCCATCCCAGTGGGCCGCAGTCCCGCGCACAACTCCTATGCCACCGGGGCTCAGCCTGGAATCCCCTTTTGTAGTTAATCTGAAGAGATGCCAGAGAGACTCCAGATGTCATCAATGAGACATTATTGATAAAAGACCTTTCCTATGGGTTAAGACCTGAGGAGTTCTTTCTCTGATAAGCAGAGGTCTGTACACAAAGGAGGGAGGGAAACTCATGGGGAGTCAAAGCTGTTAGAATTTTCAGGGTGTGTAAACCTATCTGGGACTCTGTAGATGGTCTTCTGGCTGCTTAGGAAGGGCATTGAGCAAACCAACCCAACTTTGGAGAGGTTCTGAGATGAATGTGGGAGTGGAAAGAGCGTGAATTCACCATCTACTTCTGTATAAGAATATCATAGTGAAAAGAATGGCTTAAAACAACATGTTTATTCTCTCACGGCTTCAGTGAGTCAAGGGTTTGGACATAGCTTAAACCAGTCTTTTGTCTCACACAAACCAGGTGTTGGCCAGGGTTGAGGTCTCCTCAGGAGGCTTGACAGGGAAAGGCAATGCTTCCAATCTCACTTGGCTATTGGTTACTTTAATATCTTGAGCACTATGAAGTGGGGAGTCTCTGTTCTTAGCCAGAGACCACCTTCATTCTGTTTGTGGCCCTATCCAGCATGTCAGCTTGCTTTATCAATGCAAGGAAGCTGAGAAGTATTAGAGTCTGCCGTCAAGATGGAGGTCACAATTTTCCATAACCTAGCCATCGAAGTAATATCCCCTCCTCTTTGATACATTCTGTTAGTCACAAGTAAGTCTCAAATCCCACCTACACTAAAGAGGAGGGAGTTGTAAAGGGGCAGGGATAACATGCGGTGGGAAGCCAATCCGTGAAGATAGTTCTCTTATTTTCAGTAAGGCTTTCAAGTGGGGATAACAGTTATATTACAACTATTAAAAGAACTGTAACACAGTTCAAATATTAATGCTAGCTTTATTTAATAAGTCTCTATTGAGTACTTGTGCTGAGCACTCTACAAAATGCTTATCAATAATTAAATTTTAATGCTGCTGCAAATGTCATAATATAGTAATTTTTATGGGTAGACTTGACAGTCTTTGATTCATGACATATCGAGGGAGAATTGATTTGTCTATTCTCTCATGACATGAAAGTCATTGGAGAAGATTTCAAAGACATGGTGACATTTGGACGGGGTCTTGAAGGATGAACTACAAGTTGGTAGGAAGAGAAGCAGGAAGCACAGAGCAGAGGGTGCATTCTCAGAAGGGCTGCTATGACATAAACGTGGAACGTAGAGGAGAGGGCAGAGGAACAACAGGACTGAAGCTATCATGGCATTGGATGAGGAAGCAACTTTTAAGACAAGCGGTGGGGTTTGAGCATTCTCATGCAGTGCTCATGGGGAGCCACCATATATCTCAAAGCTGGAAAGTAACATGCTGCAGCAATGTAGGTGAGGACTATTTAGAGCCAGAAAAGCTGGAGGAAGACAAGCAGCCACCGAGGGTTACATCATTGAACAAGCTGACTAGGGTCTCCATCCTGAATTCTGGCATTATAATTGGGGAAGAGAGACAGAACAAGCGTGTTAGACAGCTCAGAAAATGTAGCACAGTCTATAGTCTCCTGCGAGATGAAGGGAGAGAGGTGAACAATGATTTATGGTTATTTTTTTAATGTCCATGTCAAAATTTTACGACTACAACTCAGAGTGTGGAAGGATAGACATGCCGTCTACTGTTTTTGACATAGTGAGTCATGCTAAATAGTTTCCCACCCAAACGCAAAGGAAGGAAAAGCAGAAGGTTGTGAATCGACATCTCTGTAAGAGTCTTTTCATGTTGATGCCGTCTCTTCTGGGTCTGCTCTTAGCTTTGGGTAGGTTCCTCTTCTGAGGACCTGGCATGATCTGGGCTGGTCCCTGGGTTTGAGTGAGTTGCACTGGTGGCCCTGCAGTGTGCTGAGTCAAGTTCGGTTCTCAGGGTTACCTCTTGTGTCTATTCTTTTTTCCAACTCTAAGTTTCCAGCTCGAAGACCTATTCTGCAACCTCTTCATCTCAATGCCCAGGTTCAACTAGGCCAAGGTGTTCTTAGTAACTCTCTGATCCCCTCTGGGGAAAACAGGAGCTTCTGGGGCCCCTGAAGGCCTTAAGTGAGCCTGGGGAAATTGGACACCTAACTCTCAGGGTCAACTCCCTGTCACCTCCCTCAGCGATTTCTACTCTGTTGTGCAGGGGTCAGGCAGCATCTTTCTTTTTGAGGCTGATGGTAGCAGAATGGGAAACAGGACCAAGGTGCCCTGGGCTTGGGGCCTCCAGAATGAACAGGGACTTCTAGTACACTCTGCCTCTTACCTGGGTTTGGCATCCGAATTGAGTGTGTGTGGATATCCTAGTATCTCTGTTCCTGGACCTTTTCCTAGCTCTTCCTTCCCACAGTCTTTGGAGTGCTTTCTCTCTAGCTATGGAGGAAAGAAACGAGCTCACTGAGAAACACTTTAAGAAGATGCCCTGTACCTGGCTGGATGGTGAAAGAAAAAGGTTTGATAGAAGGAACATTAGCTTTGTTTAGGAGAGGCTGATTTTGTCATGTTGAATGGGTTCCAAGATGTCCTACACTTGGCAGTTGGAAGCAGGGTTGAAACTAAGAAGGTAAGTTATGGGTGGTGGTTAAAACACAGAGAATGGATGAGTTAAATTATGGAGAATGAATAAGTTAAATTATGGAGGACATGTGGGGGGGGAGGAGAGAGAGGGAGAGAGAGAGAGAGACAGAGAGAAACAGAGAGAGACAGAGAGAGAGGAGGCGTGAGGCAGCAATGCTGGGAGGAGCCTAGGAAGCAGTGTTTTGAAGAGGTAGGCAAAGAACATCCCCTAGGGAATGCAGGCTGAGCCTCAGGCTCATACAATCCCAGACAGCCCAGGGGCTCTTGGGAAGCTCATAAAATGTCCCTTAAGCAGTGATACTTAGAGTACAATTTGCCTGTCAAGATAAGAGAGGTGTTTATTCAGGAGTTCAAAGGTGAATCCAGTTAGGGGAGGGGTAGATTTTCAAAGGACAACAACATCAGTCTTAGGTTTACAAATGTCAAACTCTCTGGAAACTGATTTTTGGATCTGTTTTGAATGTAAACTCACCCACAGAACAGTAACAGAGACAAAGCCTGTTCCCCTGTATCTTGTGCTTGCAGAAAAATAAGCGAAGCTGAGACAGCAGGACCAGAGAGAGACTCAGGGCCTTGGGTCAGGAGGAAGAAGGTAGGCTACAAAACACA
Source organism: Nesogale talazaci (assembly GCA_004026705.1). Taxonomy (NCBI): domain Eukaryota; kingdom Metazoa; phylum Chordata; class Mammalia; order Afrosoricida; family Tenrecidae; genus Nesogale; species Nesogale talazaci. The sequence goes on from PVJH01026933.1 coordinate 20,813, forward strand.
GCTTCCCCTGATCACTATGGCTGTGTTTGCGTCTGGGCAATGGCTTCAAGGTGAAGTTGTGGGAAGGCAAACTTATGAAGGGCATTAATCAAGGTAAAAGCAACAGGAAAATGAGGTGCTTCAGGGCACAGTGTGTGGGAAGCAACAGCGTGATGGAAATCATTAGGAGAGAGGCCTGCGGCTCCCTCACCCAGCAGGCTCTTTTGTCAGCAGACTGTCTGCTGCTACTCTCCAAGTGGGGTCACACAGGCTGGGTGCCAGGATTATCAATGTACAAGGGTGACCTTGGAAGCATCTGCTCTGTGAACCAGAAGGAGCCAGAGCCTGAGGGCCTTTGCAGGATTCTTTCCTCTGGACTGATAACTAGGAGAGACATGGCCAATGGTGGTGTTTTGCTGGGTAGAGCAGACAGATCCATGATGCCATTGGTCAAAGGGAAGGGCATCTCATCCTGGGCTCTGGTGGGGCTGCCTGGATAGAAAGAAGTGTGCTGTGTGCCTGGTTCGTTGGTGCAGAGTCTGAGGCCACCTCCTCCCCTGCAGACTTTGTAACCTGAACAACGGTCAGCCAGGACCAGCACTGGGAGTCCACATCTTCTGGCTTCTACAAGAGCAGTAGAAAACCTAATAACAATTTCTTTGCCTCTACAGTTTCATCTTTAAAATGAGGATAGTAGAGTCGTATTCCCCCAACAGAAGAAGTGCTGAAAGCTGGCTCTTGTATCTGTGGATGCTACCCCGTTGGAAAAATGAGCTCTCTTCTCGTATGTGGATTAGAACATTGCCAGTGTAGGGTGAGTCCTAAACCCAATCACTTCTGAGCTGACCAGAGCTGACACAGGGACACACACAAGGGAAGGAAGACAGATGTCACGGGAAGATTACCAAAGATCCAAGGAACTAGAGCTGTGAGGAAGGATGGGATTCAGAAGGGGAGAGTCTGATTTGGCTTGTTCACCTCAAGCCACCCACTTGTGGCATTTGCATAACAGCAATGCTGGGAAATTAACGTGCTACTCAAGTTGAGAATTCTGACCTAGTATTTTATAATAGGGCAGATCATCTAAAAATGAACTATCTTATCCCAATGCAGTCTTAATATGTTTTGAGTATAGTGACCTGATCAGAGTCACCCTTGTCATCTGTTCTGGGGGTTTTGGATTCTTTTAGAATGGAGTAAAGAAAATTACCTATAGGAGGGGGAAAAATCCGACTGGATTTTAAACATTACTCTTAGGGAGAAAGAAGATTTTACAATTTTACCTCCCTATTTGTTTCAAATTACTCTCAGCTATGCCAAAGACTTCCACACAATTCATTCTTGCTGAAGTAGTTAGTAAAACTACAACACAAGGAGAAGTCAAAAAGGAGTGCTAGTAGGGTTCCAGATCATTTTTTTTAAAAAAAGGTTCATTCCATTTAAAATATGTCTCTGTGATCAGTGAATGACTATAGACAAGATCTTATGGTAATCACACTTGTTTTAGTCTAAAACAAAAGTGTTAAGTAAAAACTGGGGCTTGTAAGCAGATCTGCTGAGCCAGTCAAATTCAAGGCAATGAGATCAGTTCGAAAATCGATGGAGACCTTGTTGTTAAGTCACAGGAGTAGTCTTGACAGATTTCCTGAAGGATGCAGGGTGATCACCAGGGTTTATCATTTTCACAAAAGCCAGAAAACTGCATTGGTGAGAGACAAGCCAGAAAAGTTGTGCTGCGGAAGATTTATTTTCTATCCCAATAATGCACCTGCTCATTCTTTTTGGCTATCGAAGGCTATCCTATGAGAATTTTGTTGGGGTACTTTACCCCATCTATTTTAATGAATGTGATACTTAAAGTTTTTGAGTTCTATTCCCCACCCCACCCCATGAATAATACATTTATGATCTGAAATACTCACATAATATTCAGATTTTATCCATCTGGGTAAATCGTTTGAATTATTTATTAATTTTAAGAGCTCGATGGAGACTAGATTGATTTTTATTCTTTATGTGCCAACCACACCACTCAGGTCTAACATTAACTGCGACTGCAGCTCTGGTTAGTACCTGTACCAGTTAGGCGAGACTATAGTACATTATAGTTAAAAAACAAACAAGCAAATAAAACAAAACTTAGTGGGTTTCAAGGCAAACGTTTATTTCTTGCTCATCCCCATCATGGATGGGTTGGCGACTCTGCCTTCTACTGACGGATGCCGACAAACAAGCCTCATCGCCTGACCCAACTCTCAGAAGAATAAAAACTCACCACCAGTGAGTGAATGCTGACTGCTCGGGACCCCATAGGAAAGACCAGAACTGCCCCACTGGGTTCCCAAGACTGTAACGCTTTCCAGGGGGAGACGGTCTCATCTTTCTCCTCGGAGTGGCTGGTGGCTTCAACTGCTGACCTTGTGCTTGGCAGCTGACTATGTGACCACTCTGCTACCAGGGCTCCCTGCCAGGCAGAAGGGAGTCAGAAGGTATTAGTGAGGCTCGTACCGATGGTCACAGTCACCCACCTCCTTTTTCTCCTTCCTGGGAGATTACTAACTTTGACCAGTTCTTGAAGTCTTTCTCAGGGTGCCCGTTCATTTAGACAAAGACAGCCCCCTTTCCTGTTCCAAAGACAGGCTTTGATGCATTTGAGCTGTCGAAGCAAACTTATCTTGCTGTGATTGGTTTGGAAAAGAACCTGAGATGTAATTCAGATGAGTAAGATGCTTTGGGAGGCTTGCAGGAGCTTTGGTGAGTTACTGCTCCGTCTTCTAGGGTGGCTTCTCAGAGTTAAGCGCCTGGTTGGAAGTGTGTGGAAAAAGCATGGAGACCTGGTTGCTAGGGTAAGCCTTCTATGACCAAGAGGAGAAGGAAGCTGACAAAATGCACGGGACAGCAGTGGGCCTTGAAAACCTAGGTCCTTGAGAAACTGACTAGCTATGGGACCATCTAAACCTACGCCCTGCCTCACCTTAGGTCTTCCAATTGCCACACTTAAAGTCCTTTCATGATTTAAACCACTTTGAGTTTTTTGTTACTCGAATCCGTGCATGATAGACCTACTTAGTCAGATTTACCTTCAGGTTCTTCCTGCTTGATTTGGATCTCTGAACTCCACTTTGGCATCATTATTCGTTCTTTACTAGATGCCAGTTTCCTTTGGCCACAGTTCCCTTGGCTACAGAATATGCCCTAGCCTCAGACCACCTGCATAGGGTTTCCTCCTTTTGCTTGCCGACTCCATGACCTTCAAATAGGGCCTGTGCATGCTTCTCCCTCTGCCAGGTTCCTCTAACTACCTGGACCACCCCTGACCCAACCACTTGGCGAGGTGATCCTCCCCTTCAGGAAGGGGACTTTTCAAGGACACCTGTATTGCTAAATTGTTTTTCACTTGCATACTGGTTGAAACTGATGCAATCTACATGCCCAGTCCTGCAAACTACAGAAGGTCGGGCAGACAGACCCTCTGCTACCCTGTCATGGCATTTCAAGCTTTGTGATTTACTGGGTTGTTTGCTTGAGTCCTAAATTGGGGTGACACTGGTCAGGCCTATGCAAGCTGTTTCAAAGTCGCCATCGAACCATCTCATCGCATCTCATACATGAGCCAAAGGGTGACAGTAGACGCATTCTGCTGACATCAATTACAGTAAAAGACAGAAGTTCTGGCACTACTGTGGGCCAGGAGAGCGTTCTTACAACCAGATTGTGGGTGGATTCTAATAAGGACAGTCAACAGTTCTTTTTGTGGCTGCCCCACTTATTCACTGCCATAAATATAAGAAACCTGCCAACGTAACTTAGCTCAAGTACATTGGGGGAAGTAACCTCGAGGAACAAAACAAAACAACACCAAAACACATCGGAGGGGCTGGGCTGAGAGGGGTGGTGCTATTGAGGTGACTGGATACATAGAGTTTGAAGAGGCCCTTTTTCTGAATTGTTAACCCAAATTAAACACCATACACACACCATCATCACCACCACCAGGTCGAGCTCAATTCCTAGCTATGTCCTGTAGAGTTTCTGAGGCTTTGTAAAATTTTAAGGAGCACACACAGCCTTATCTTTCTCTCTTGGGGCAGCTGGTGGGTTTAAACTGGCAAGCCTGTGGTTAGTAGGGCCATGTTGTCTCCACAGTACCTCCAGGACTCCTCCGAATGATTAAAACTGCTTACTGATGAAATCACACCTGGGAGGGTCTTTTTGACTGACTGTCCAGGCATCCAATAGGGTAGGGATGATGCCACTGATATTTCTGGCAGGTTCTAGGAAAATATTCTAAGACTGATAGTTGCTTTGGGGGAATAAATAGACAGCATGTGTCTGCTCCCCCCAGCCCCACCCCATTCCTTTTCCTTAGTTCATTATTTCAAGTCATGCAAGGCTCTCACTAACACAATCAAAGCTTACAAACTGTTACAAGAATCACTGTCTGAAGGAACGTCATTTGTGGAAGAGAGGAAGAAAGACAGAAAGGAGGCGAGGAATAGGGAGAGAGAACAGAAGGCTGCTATCTAGCTGGCTTGGCTCTCTCTCCCCCAGAAGGCTGACTTTCCGGCAATGGGAAGGAGGATGGGTCAGATTATGGTAATTAGGATCTGATGTGGCAGCTCACGCACTGCATTTCTTTCATTTCGTTGTTCCCCCTCGTGTTTGCTGGGAGACTAAACAATACATGTCTGTGTTTGTACTGAAGGATGGTTCTTGGGATTCAGCAGAGGAAGGGCCCGCCGGAGTGCGTGTCTGGCCGGGCTTTCCAGAACGGCTTTCAGAGGGAATGCAGGCAGGTGGTTTAGTAGAGTCAGGTGACCTGTCTCTCAGGGACTCCGGACAAAAAGATGGTTACGATTTCAAGAACTTCCCTGTGGATCTATTCTCCAGGTGCTGACTACCCAGGCTGTGAAGCCCATGATGGAGATCTCTCATTTTCTCTTCTCCCTCCTTCTGAACAAATTATGACTTCCCAGCGACTGGAGTTGGAGGAAAAGCCCAAGGGGAGATGGGTAGTGTTCATTTTCTTATCAAATGGAGGTCATGGATTTTCTCCTGTCAGTCTGGGAGAGGCCCGTCAGCGGAGGCTCCGGTCTTTTCCCACCCATTGTGAGATGTGATGGGCAGCTGCTTACTGATGATAGAGAAGCAATGATTTTCCCAAGGTGCCAATCAGCCCCCATGCAAGTCACCTTTAAGTTCACTTTATATTAAACGTAAAAGGGAAGGCAGGCAGGTGAGACACTACACTGCAGGGCGGGCTGGGGATTTCTGTAGCATATTTTATCAGAACCATAATCTTCACCAGTTATTTTTGAGAAGCAGCAGTTAGAGAAATGTAGGCTATTGAGTTTAATGCAATCGCACACATCACTAGGTTCGTGATGAACATCTGCTTTTAAAATAGGGGCCGACGCTGACAGCCACCCTAACTCTCCCTCTCTGCTATCAACGCCAGCCCTGTAGCTCCAATGTCCCTACCTCGTTCTCCCAACGGCAAATTCACTCAACCTGCAGCTCATTGCCTCTCCAGGAAGGCCTGTGCTGCCTGCCTATGTTCTGATTGTTATGTTAGTCACTAATGGCAGGCACGCCACCCGTGTAACCCCACTCATCACTTGCCAATGGTGACGGCACCAGGCAGCGTCAAGAACCAAGATCATCTGGTCCGCCTTCCCATTTTGCAAAAGAAACTATGGCACCCGTAACCACCCCTAACGCTGTTGACGGTGTAGAGCAGATCTGGCAAAAGATGTCAAGAATTTTCCAGGTAAGTGTTTCACTAACGCACAGTGTGTACTGTGCGTCTGTAGGATATAAAAAAAGTGGGCAGCTTCCTGACGTGGATACTCCAGGGAGGTCACTCTCCCCGGGCTCTGTCCAGGTGGTGTGGAGGGAGCACAGGGCCCAGGGCCCCGTGATGCACAGTCCTTTCCCACTACGTCGGAGATCAAGCTGGGCCGTGGGCCTGCGCCCTCATATTCCTACAGCTTCTCAGAGTCCCTTGGACAATGGCTGAGGAGACAAACCATGCAGGAAACAGGTAAACAAAAAAAGTGTGCAGCTTATCAGAGTAGTAAGTTCAATGACTGCCTCAAAGAGACACCCCTGTGCCCCTAGCACCCAGCTCAAGAGAGGGAACATGACCTTCATGCCCCCTCCCCACCCTCAGTAAAGCGTCCAGATGTCCCGCTTTTAAACAATTTAACAACGTCCTGCGGTGTTTTAAAATTAAAATAAATATATCACAATACTACTTTTGCGTTCTATGAAAATTTTTGTTGCTCCATATAGACCAAATTTTTAATCAAGACTCCCAGCCCCCAGTCAATGGTGTCCCGCTAAAAATCTGGTCACTGTACACTAAGGAGGCTTTGTATTCCTTTTGCCCACTTTGGGGCTGTGTATGAACAGCTCCCAGAGCCTTTAAATCGGTGGTCTTCCCATCAGTATCGTGTCTCCGGATACCTCATACTCCCACGGGCATAATACCAAGGAGTTCAGCACGTTCACCTGTGAGACTGGGTAGGAGATCCTCGCTCGATTTTGGAGAGTTCCATTTTATTCAAGTTGGCAGCTCTGTAATCTTCACCTTGGAGGGAGTGGCGACGCCCCTGGAGTTAAGTTGTTAAAACCCAAATGCCAGCCCCAGCCAGTTCCTGGTCTGTCGGTCAGGGCTGGGTGCCCATCCAGCTTGCTGCTACTAGCTCATTGCGATGACAGTTATAATTCTATACATGTGCGTCCACTCCATTCTTCAGAAGAATGTATTACCTCTTCGTGGCTCCTATCGATTTTCACCCTGACATAGCACTATCCTCGATGCTACTGCTGTTTCCCACTGACATCTTAATGGATTCGGGGACCGAAGTCTCGGTGGACCGCTTTCTAAAGTTCTTCGCAGCAAATAAACACTTTCCATGTCTCATTTCCTCCAATGTGGCGCTAACTCTACTGGGTTTGTTTGCTTCGTTTTCCTTTATACATTTCGTTATTCTATTCGAAACATTTCCCACTTCCCTTTGGCCTCCCCTCGCCCCGCCCCTGCTCTCCCTTCAGGGAGCAACGGAGAGTCAGTTACTCGCTCTCTTCACCCTCCAGTTGAGGGGTGACGTTCCGGCCGCTTCTGACAGATGCCAGCAAGTAGTGGTATCAGACGTGGACTCGGGGGCAGCTTCCTCCGTCTCTGGGAGATTTGCATCGCGACGTCACCTGTGTCTGTCTGCACAGTCAGATACATTCTGGAGAAGTTTTGCACAGGCTGAAAGCCAAGTGGATGCAGGATGGGGACCACCCCCAGCCATCCGAAATCATGGTCTCATCTCATGCTAAGTCAGGGAACATGGGGGGAAACACCCAGATCCTTTTTCCTTGTCTAGTAAGCGAAGGGATAAAGCTGCAGGTGTAAAAACAGGGTCTGGGAACTCAGTCACAGGCAGCAGACTGTCTTGGGCACCTCACTCTCCAGGAACCAGCTGAGCTAGTGGCGGCAAAAACGATTGAGCTGTGGATTGTGGAAACAGGTTGCTGTGACGGAGATGACTACTTCATCTATAAGAAAGTTTGGACGCATAGGAAGTTCTAGCAGTTTGGGGATTCAAATGGGATGGAAACTTGTGGCTGCCACGCCAGTAGCAGCTGGACAGAAAGGGGTTTGTGCTCAGATTTCTTCTTCTTCGTCGTCTTCATCGTCTTTGTCTCCTCCTCTTCCTCCTCCTCGTCCTCTGCCCCCTCCCCATCCTTTTCTCGAGGCTGTCATATGGGGTGCGGGAAAGAGGAGAGTTGCATTGAGAAAGAACCAAAGGACTAACACCAGTGGCAAAACTATAGTTTGTCTTTGCTTTGGAAGCTGGTGTTGGAAGCATGCTCTTTTGGGCTTCTTTAAGACCCAGCATCTCTCTACTACCCAGGGCGTGCTGCCCCTGAGGACACATGAGCTCAAGGAAGGAAAGACTAAGCTCATTCAGAAGCCACGACTAAGCCCTCTGAAGAACTGACTGTAATTATAGGGGTGTCCTGTTTTGACAGACTGGGTCGATCGAGATTCCAACTGGAACAAAACAGAAGAGACCAACAAGAAATCAGCCAGCACAAACCACTGATCATGGAGCAGCTTCTGATTCATAGTGACCCTAGAAGATAGAGTTGAATGGGTTCACAGGGTTTCAAAAGCTGCACATCTTTACAGGGGCAGATTGCCACACTGTTCTCCCGTGGCGTGGCTGGTTGTTCTGGCAAGCAGCTGAGAAGTACACATAACCCACTGCCATCAAGTTGATTCTAATTCATAGTGATCCTAGATAGGGTTTTTGGAGAGAGTGAATCTTTAGGGAAACAGGAAACTTCATCTTCCTTCTGAGCAGTGGTTGGTTTGAATAGTGACTTTGTGGTTAGCAACTTAATGCATAGCCCACTACAGCATCAGGCACAATTACCTGACACAAAGACCCCGCCCTCCTGGGGACATTTGATTTGTCACCAAGTTGGATGTGTATCTCTTGTGGACCCTGGATATTCAGAATCAATGTCCACTTTCTTCTATTGGTGAAACTGGCAGAAAGCCCCAAGAAGCTGAGTTTCTCACCAATGATGAC
>PVJH01026934.1:0-29399 GCA_004026705.1 Nesogale talazaci
GCCTGCCAGGAGTTGGGCAGCTCTCCCCACCCTGCGGCCTGTCCTCGGGGAGCCAGGGGCAGCAGCGGCTTGAGGCGGGGAGCGGACAGGGCCTCTGTGGAGTTGCTGGGCTGTCTCTTTGGGGCACCAAGAGGAGAGAAGGAAAGAGAGCACCGAGTTAGCCTCTGGAGGTTCAACCGTCTGTTTGTCCATCCCCTCCAGGCCTCCTCCATTGTGCCAGGCACTGGTGGGACTCGTGCCCAGGGCTTGGGCGACTCGCTGGGGAGGTAGGACCAAGCCAAAGGGAGGACCCGCTGGGGGGGCTGGACCGGGAGGCTCAGGGTGAGCCTCAGAGGCTGTTTTGGCCCGCAGGTGCTGCTCCGGTGAGGGCGGGGCCTAGGTGCAGCGGGCAGGGAGGGCACTGGTTTCTCACGGTGCCCAGGCCCTTCCTCCAGCCCTGCAGGCGCCCACCCAGGGCCACTCCCGCTCTGTCGTTCTCTCTCTCCCTCCCCGGGTACGCTGCTTACCCCGTCTGCTGTAATGGACAGAGCATGCCCACCTCCGTCTGTGCAGCCTTGCGGGTCCTTGAGGCCCGAGAAAGGACCGGTGCCCTCGGTGGGGGCAGCCCTGGCACCTTGGTGGGTCCCAGTCTGCTCGGGAAGTCAAGACGCACGCAGCCGCTCTGCTGAGGCCCGCCTGACCCGTTCCCCGATGCAGGCCTTGGGGTGTTGTCAGGGCTTGGGCTTCCCGCCCTCCCCAGCACACCTTCCTGCTGTGACTGTCACCACAGGGAGTCCTGAGTCCCCGCCCCTGGGGCTGGGCCGGGTGCCCCTGGCTGCTCTGGCTGGGCCATGGCCAGCCCCTCAGTCTCTGGGCCGTGTCCCTGTCCATCAGCTCTTCTGGGTCAGGTGGGCAGGCGAGTAGTGGGAGATGCCTGCACCTCTCTGGGGCGCGTGGGACCAGCCACCTCACGAGACCTGTGAGACGGGGAATGGTTGGGGGAGGGGGGGTATCCCTGCATCCCTCTGGGCCTGATAGACGCGGGCATGTCAGAGCTGCTGTGGGGTGGCCTCGTCCCCCCCAGAAGGGAGGCCGGCTGGGCAGGGGCGGCCCTCCGGCCCCGACAGCCAGTGTGGGTGCACGCCGCACTGGGAAGGGAGATCATCTTCCGCGGTGCGCTCTGCAGCCCCGCGCCTCTGGATGCTGGCCTGGAGCTATTTGGGAGCCTGGTGGGCGGAGGTGGGGGGGAGCGAAGTCTGCTCCGGGAGGGGGAGCCCTGGGATGTGTCCCTGATGAGGGCCAGGCACATGGTGCCCCAGCCGCAGGCTCAGAGGCGGGACCCACTGGTGCCCGCTGAGCACCGAGGCCAGGGCTGAAGGAGTGCCCTTGAGGAAGGGCAGGGACAACTGGACCCCAGACTCCCTCCGCTGGTCCATTCCGGCTCATAGGACCCCCACAGGGCAGGGTAGAAAGGCCCCTGCGGTCACCTTATAAGAGCAGAGGGCCTTGTCTCATTCCCTGGGAGCAGCTGGTGGCCTTGAACTGGTGACCTTGTGGTTGGTTAGCGGCCCAGCTCAAAGCCACAACGCAACCAGGACTCTTGGAGGGAGCCAGTGCGCCCCTGCTTCCTGCTCCTGGTCTCCGCTTTGGCGTCCGTCCACCAACGTCCTTGTGGGGCAGCGTGGATGCGGGCAGCGCCCCGTCCTGGCCGAGAGGAGAGAGGTCACCAGGAGGCCGGCCCGGCCCTGCCCTGCCTGGGCGATCCTGGCCCATGTTGAGAGGTTAAAGACCTGGAAGGACGCACCTTCAGAATTCGGCAGATGTGCACAGTCGGACAGGCCACTGCCGACGATGGAGGGGACCCCACGGCCACCCAGGCCGCGGGGTTTGGACACTGGAGATGGCTCCCCGAGTGAACAGGCTCTGGGAGAAACTGGGGGGACAACAGAGAGGACGGGGAGGGCGGGTTTGACGTGACCCTCAGTGAACACCTGCACCCGACTCGGAGAGAAGCTGGCCTGCGGGGGCTGAGGAGCTCTCCTGCGATGAGAGGAGGAGAGAGGGCAGTGTGTGGGCTGTCCAGGGGAGCGGACAGCCCAGGGAGGCCCCCGAGGGGCAGACGGGGCCTGGAGGCTGTGGTGATGAGCAGGACACGGGAGCATGTCCGGGTGGGGGCCCTGTGACTTCGGTGCTCAGCGGAGCCCAGGGCACACGGCGAGTTTTGTGATGAGCCTGGGTCCACTGCGCTGCCCCCTCCCCCGTGCTCCCTGCACCCCCAGTTTCCTGAGTCTCATCGGGTGTTTGGAGGGCTCCCAGCAGCCCTCTCTGGCCAGCCAGGGGTGGTAGGGGTGGGTGGGTGACGTGTGTTGGCAGCGTGGTGGTGGGTGGTGGCAGGCAGGAGTGTGGCCCTTAGGGACCGCCGTGACTCCTGAGCACCCGCTGCTGCCCGGCGAGCTCCGGGCAGGCACAGCCTGCACCCCCCTTCCCCCCCCCCCCCCCCCCCCCCCCCCCCCCCCCCGCTTTTCCTCAAAGTGGAAAGAGGTTTGCGGTTTTATTTTTATACCAGTGTGGCAGTGTCGTGTAGTCATTGTTTAAAAGCATGGAAAATTACAGAGATCTCAGAGAATTAAGTAAAGGTTTCCTGACAACAGTAAATCCTGTTAACCCTTTGCAGGCTGCTGCTGCGGGCAGGGTGTGAGTGGGCTGCCCCCCTCCCCCCCAATGCCCAGGCCATAGGGGGTGTCTCGCTGACCCACGTGGTTGGGCAGGCGTTGTTCTGGGGGTTGCATGGGGCACTCCCAGCCCTCGTGCCTCCCTGTGGGGCCAGCCTCCCCCACATTGGACCTGTCTCTCTCACATGCACAGAGCAGGCCCGCCATCACCCCGCCCGGTGGGGTCCCCAGCTGTAAACCCTGCTAGGGCAGCTCACCTCCTCTTTCCCGTGGAGGGGGGGGGTGTGACTCTCTGACCCTGTGAGCAGCCCAGTGCTTCCCTGACAGCACCCCCACCCCCAAATCAAACCAAACCCAACACCATCAAGTCAGTGCCAACCCAGCGCCCCCTGGGCTTCCGGGCCCGGCAGGCACTGTGGACTGGGGGGGGCGGGGAGCCCGTCTCCTCCTTCATAGCTGCTGGTGGTTTGAAACCCCGACCACGGCGGGGGGGGGGGGGGGAGGAAGAGAGAGGAGGAGGATTAGTACAGAAAGAGCCCTTGGGCCCAGAGGGAAGGCACTTTCCACCCTGCTCAGTGTGTCCGAGAGGCACTGGGGTCCCACCACCAGCCTCAAGGTCTCCTTAGTGTCCCCCGGGCTCCGGGCTGGGGGCAGGGAGAGTCTCCGCCTAGCCTGTGGCTGCCCCCCTCCGGCGGGAGCTGGGGGTTCCCTGGAGTGACCTGTGGCCTTTACTCTGCTAGGGACCAGCCACGGCGGCGGCCTTCTCCAGGACCGGGGAGTGCTTCGCCTCCGGAGGCTCGGACGAGCAAGTAAGTCGGGGGGTGCACTGCACCCCGGGGAGCAAGGGAGAAGCCTGGGAGAGGCCGCTCAGTCTTGGGGCCCTCCCGTCCTGCAGCGCGGGGCCGGCCGGCCGCGAGCAAACACCTTGTGCTTGTGTTGGGTCTGTGGTTCCTGATGGTGCGTGCACACCAGCCCCTGCTCGGTACAGCTCCTGCAGGGAACCGTCCTCTCCCGGGGCGGGGGGGGGGGGGGCTGTTCCCAGCATCTGCACCCCTGAGCGCGTCCTCCCTGGGGTCCACTCCTCGGCACAGGCCTCCCCCTGTGGGCAGGAGGCATCATTACCAGGGCTCCAGCCCGTGGAGGAGGAGGCAGGGGGGCCCCTGAGTTCTCGTGCACGTGGGGGCCTGGCCCACTGCTGAGGTGAGCAGACAAGGACTTGTGCAACAAGTTCAAATGTGGCCAAGAAGTTCATGTCGCCTGAGAAGCCGCAGGCGGAGCAGGGAGGCTTCTCCTCCCTCCAGCCTGAAGTCAGTCCATCCACCGGGAATCATGCCCGAGGACATTTCCCCCACAGTTCCAGGGGGACAGGCCTGTGCCCCTCAGCTGGGGAGCAGGGCAGGTCTGGGCCCTGGCAGGGAGTGCTAGCCAGGCAGGCTGGGTCTTTGTTGGGGGCTCTGGGGGCTCAGGGATCCGTGACATGACCCCCCCCCCCAGTCACCACTGGCCCCCTCTCACGTGTGTCCCCTGGGGCTTTTGTCAGAAGGTCTCGGGGGGAGTGCCCATTTGAAGGGAAGCGCTCGGGGCGGGGTCCCTTTGGGTGGCCTGAGTGGGACCTTTGGGGCCAGAGCTCGGGAGCCCTGCCGGCCCCACGGTAGCCCCGTGAGACGGTCAGGAACCAAGCCTGAAAGAGGCAGGGTCACTGGAACCCTCCCCCAGGGGTCTGGGAGCGCAGCCCCTCAGAGCCAGAGCCAGGCCTCCGCCTTCAGCAGCTGGCAGGGGCAAGGGGGCCGGAGGAGGTGGCGGGGAGCAGGAGGCGTCAGCCCACGGGGGAACAGGGCGGAGGGGGTGGCGTGGGCTTCTCCGTCCTGACCACGGCGCTGCTTGGGCTTGGCAGGTCATGGTTTGGAGGAGTAACTTTGACATCGCAGACTGCAGGGACGCCGTCAAAGTGCAGAGGCCCGCAGCCAAGCTGCCCAGCCCCGCTGGGGATCTGGTAGGTGGCCAGAGTGCCCTGGAGAGCCGCCGCGGGCTCCGAGGCGGGGGGTGGGGGTTGGGGGTCCTGGGGGATCTTGTTGTCTACTGACCTTGTCTCCAGAGTGGTGTGCTTCCCACCAGGTGCACAGAGCCTGTCAGCACGGCCGCCGGGCACCCGGTGCAGGCGGTCTCCAAGGCACACCTGCCGGTCGGTGAACCCAGGCCTGAGCCAGACAGAGCCCCGGACCCCAAGTGTCTCCTGACACCCCAGTGGGGACAGTGTGGCTCTCCCTTCCCCGCTGTAAACAAGCCAGGAGCCACTTCCAGGACCTTGGTTGGTCGAGGGACCTCAGGGTTCCTGAGTTAATGTATGTGTCTACATGTGTCTACATGTATGTGTGTGTATACATATGTACATGTATGGGAGTATCTATGGTGTGTGTGCATGTATGTATATGTATGCCTGTGGTGTCTGTGTGTGTGCGTGTACATATATACATGTCTATGCGTACATGATGTGGGTGTATATATGTGTGTTTGCACACACATGCGTATGTGTCCCTGTCGTCTGCCTGTGAGGGAGGCATGATAACGGCTCGTTGCATTGCCTAGGATGCTACACACATTCCACCCTGGGGGCGGGGTTGTCCCCGGGGTCTTGGCTCCCGCGGTCAGTCTGCGGGCATCTCCTCTGAGACCTCAGGGGCAGCAGCAGTCACAGAGCCAGGACGTCTCCAGGGGTCTCCCCACCCTCGCCGTCAGGGAGCAGCCCTTTATTCCTGCCCTAGCCCTCTGCCCACCGGGCGTCCCCACTGTGGGCTCCGGGGAGGGGGCTCTGGCTGTGTGCTTCTCGCAGAGCTCCCAGCCCGCAGCGGGACGGCTCTGGGGACCCTGCAGCACTCCCCTGTGGCCACACTGTGCGCCTCTGTCATGTGCACCATGAGGCCCCTCTGCAGCGCATGCCTGGGAGTCCCCCCTGCCCGCCTAGTGTGCTCTTTTGGGGCCGCTCTGCCCCGGGCAGCAGGGCAGGGGAGAAAGGGTCTAAGGGAAGCTGCCATCATGTGTTCCCGCCCAGAGCAGAGCTAATATCTGAGCCCAGGAGTCCCCCCATCACCATCCCCCCCCCGCCACGCCCAGGCTTCTCAGCAGGGGTGCTCCGTGCTCACGGCCCCGGGGGCTTCTTTGTTGTGAGCTGGTCCTGTGCTCAGCACATCTTGATCCCCCCAGCATAGTTCCAGCCCGCACAGCTGCCGTGACTGCTATGTGAGCCCAGAAAGGAGGCTGGTGGGACAGCAGGAGCGGGGGCTGCCCTGGCAGCGGGGGGCGGAGAGCCCCTCTTACAGGAGCGCTGTGCAGCCGTCCCGCTGTGGGCATTGATAGCAACCCGACCCAGACCCCTTGTCTTAGCCCTGTGCTGCCCACCTGTCATTGGACCGTGCCCTTGACCATTGCGCTGAGGCAAGCCCAGGGCATTCAGCCACCAGGGGTGAGCCCACCCTGCTCAGAGGCCTGCCGCCATGCGTGGCCACTGGAAATGCGGGCACAGTTCACACTGAAAAGCAAAAGCTGGTCCCAGCCCTTCAGCAGGCGAACAACGCCGTCCCCGCCCCGTTCTCAGCAGAACCGTGTGCTCGTGGCGGCCGGGCTGTAGGGGAAGCACTCAGGTCCCGGCTGGGTGGCAGGAAGGTCAGCTGCAAGGCTGGAGGGGCCACTGTGGGCTGTGGACAGGACACACACACACACACACACACACAGCTTTCCAAGCCCTTGTCAGCCCAGCCCCCAGAAGTAGTTGGGGCCCCTCAGACAGCAGCCTCCACTGTGAGGAGGCTACTGTCTGCTGTGCCCCCTTGCCTCCTGCTCGCCATCCGCGGGCCTGTTAGGCATTCTGGGGGTGGGAGGTGGCTAGACAGCACAGGCCGCAGTGGGGGAGGGATGCAGGGTTCTAGGTGACGTTGGTGACCTCGGGGGGCCTCGGCTGGCTGCCCATCCTCCAATGGGAACCATGTGTTCTTGGCCAGGGACTCTTATCCCCCTCCTCTGGCGTTGAGACCCCCTTCACTGTAAGCGGGGAAGCGGGCACAGCCGCTGTGGGGAGCCAGGTTCTGGCTGCAGCTGCCCAGGCCCTGACCATCTCTCCTGTTCATCTCAGGGTGCCGGGCGCCCCGTGAGGGCGTTGCCGGAGGTGAGGTAGGCCGGGCAGACCCTCCGTCTGTGCTGGCAGGCACCTGGCAGGCTTTCACCGTGTAACAAAAGTTTTCCAAAAATTCCCTTCCCTCTCTGCCCTCTGAGAGATCACCCACAGGCCAGGACTTCTGCTGGCCAGGCTGGTTTTCGAGGTTGGCATTGCTCTGGGCATAGTGAGGCTTTAGCCCCTGGTGGGCACCCATGGCTCTGCCACCCCACCCACTGGCTCCCTGCGACCACGTGCCTGGGTGGAGGACCTGGGTCCCGGAGGGTGCTGGTCAGCTTGGCCCTGCCCTCTGCTGCCCTGCTTCCCGCCTCCCTCGCCCACCTGGGGGCCCACATTCCTGCCGGGGGTCGCCCCGGCTGTGCCTGCCCTGGGGCTCTCGCACCCGATGGCGGCTCCCAGGCTCCTGGCAGCGACCTTGTCCTCTTGAGGGCCTGGCAGTGCCAGTGCCCGTGGTGGCAGCTCAGAGTTGGGCGCCACGTCCCAGCCCCAGAACTCATGGGGGCGGGGTGGGGAGGGAGGGCATGCTGCAGCGTAGACCACCACAGGGGTGGTGGGGGAGGGGGCTTGGGTCTCCGGAGAATGCACGTTTCTAGCCTGGCATCAGCTGAATCTGGGTGGGGGCAGCGCCATCCAGCCTTCCCGTCTGACTCCGAAGGGTGTGTGTGTGTGTGTTCACCATCAGCCAAGGCCGAGTCCGGTGAGGTGGAGGCCAGACTACCCCCAGCCTCCTAGCCGCTGTGCACCTCTGCTGGTGGGGTCACATGGAACCCATAGCTGTGGTCTGCATGGTCAGGTCACGGGAGGAGCAGGTCCCCGTCCAGAATCAGGAGGAACGCATCACCCCGTTCTTCGGCCGGACAGGCCAGCTCTCCGCTGTGCCCACAGGCTGCCCTCTGCCCTGCCCATGTTCCCAAACTCCCGCTCTGCCAGCAAGTGCCGGGCCAGCCCACCCACTGGCCATCTTGTGCTGGTGACCGGCTCCTGCCACGGCCATGCCTCCCTGGCAGCTTCCTGCTGTCCCCCTCTGTCCTGCTGGGCTGCTGGTGACAAGAGCCGGCAGGGGCACCTGGGGCCAGATGGAGCTTGGTGCCCGCCCCTGCCCAGAGCCCCGCGTGTCTCTACCCCGTGTCTGCCGCCTTGAGACATGGGCCTGTTTCCCAGCATGCCCCGCGGGGCCGGGTAGCCTGGTCCCTGGCTCTGCACTCACCTGTCAGGCGGAAGGAGAACCCCAGAGCAGGGACCTGGGCCAGGCAGGTGCATGCCAGGGACGACCTCCAGGGCTCGAGCCTGGTGACCTCCGGCGTTCGTGCCTGTACCTCTGTGCCCCGGCCTGTGATGAGGAGCAGGCCTGCCTTGGGGCACGCTCCCCGTCCCTCTCTCCCGGGGGCCCCCGCCCTTCTCTCCCATCCCCGAGGAGGCTCTGTCAGCCTAGTGGGACTGTAGGCCCATTCACTCAGGTTTGATCACATGTCTGTCTGACCCAAGCCGCTCCATAGCCCGTGCCACTCTCCCAGCCCGGCCAGGGGAAACAAATGTGAGAGACCGGCCGGACAGGTGCTCCTGTCTGAACTGCGGCCGCCTCACCTGCCCGGCCCTGCTCTGGGCAGCACCATCCACGCAGAGCCCCCTCCTGGAGGGACCACCTCACCCCCATCAGTTAGCTGCAGGCGCTGCGTCCTCCCAGGAGGGCTGGGGTCCTGGTTTCAAGGCTGCTCGGGGCGGCCCTGTGCCCATAGTCTGTGGGGAGTGTGGGCTGGAGGCTGGAGGGGGTGCAGGCTCCCCTTCTTCCTGACCCTGTCTGGGGGGCCCAGGTGCAGCTTGGCAGCGGCGGCATGGAGTAAAGGGGTGAAGGGTTGGGGGGAGGGAGTGGAGTCAGGCAGGTGAGGTGGGCGTCCAGAGCGGTCTTGGTGGCTTTCTGAAGTTTCGCATGGGAAAGAGCGTCAGCGTGGGTGCAGGGTGTCCCATGGGGTGTCGGGGTGTGCATCCCCATCCGTTACCATGGGGAGAATCAGAATAGACGGTCTCCATGGAGATTATCTTAAAATTAGTTTCTCTGCAGGTCCAGACTCCGCCACAGGGCTCCCTGCGCTGGTGGGCTGCGCCGATGCTCGTGCCCAGAGCTGGGCTCCCTCCCTGCCACCTCTGTCGTCCCCCCCCCGCCGCCCCATGGGGACCCCCCTAGCCTGGCCTCAGCTCCACAGTCGGTTCGAGTCACCCCAAAAGCTTCCCCTCACCCCCCATGAAAACAATGAAGAGGTGGCACTCTGGGTATTCCCGGGGGAGCGCAGGGCAGGAGAGGGAACTGTGTCAGGAATCCCGCTCTCCCGGCCCCTCACCCCACTTCCACAGCCAGCCCCCCACTTGTTCAGGGGCAGAGTCGGGCGTTTAAAAACTTCACTTATTTCTAGCCACGTCTAGTGGCGCCGTGGTCCCACGTCAGATGCACCCATCTGCGTGGTCAGCGGCGAGAACCAGCAGCAGCTGCTTGGGAGAGAGGGGGACCAGGCGGGGGTAGCTCTGAGCAGTGGGGACCCTCGGCAGTGACCCCAAGCCCAGGCTTCTCAGGTCGGCTCTGCAGCCGCCCCCACCAGCCTGGAAGGTTTGGGACCACGTTCTCATCCAGCCCGGCCACGCTTACGGCATCCTCGCAGGCCTGTGGTGTTGTTCCCAGCCAGAGACCTTCCTGTACCGGTTGGTGGGCCCTACAGGGCGGGCAGTGTTGGGCCTTGTCCTCGGCCGTTTGTGCTGTGTGTCCCTGACTCCAGTGCTGCTGACCGGGGGCAGGGGGGGGGGGGGCGGCGGCCAGGCCAGGTCCTGCCAGCCGTCCTGGGGGAGCCTCGGCAGGAGTCCTGCCCTTCTCTGCAGTCCACAGAGGGGAGGGGGGGGGTGAGGTCACCTGGGCTCAAGGCAGCTGTGTCCTGCTCCATTCCGGGAGGCTGTGACGGGAAGCCAGCCACCTCTCCGCCCCCTCCCGGGCAGCCCACACACGGTCAGCGGCTTAGCCTGAGCCCGTGGTCCCGTGCAAGTCCACAAAAACGTGAATGACTCTGCTGGGAGTGGTGCCCAGGCGCGGGCCCCGGTGGGCCCAGCGCTCCCCATTGAACCAAGTTGCGAGGAGAGTTTAAAATAGCCCGTCTTTGTTCCTGCTGGGCTCTGAAGACTCCGTTCCGGGAGTCACAATGAGCCCGCTTCAAGTGGGGCTATAAATAAACCACCGTGCCTCTTTGTCGAGGAGAGAGAGAGAGAGAGCCTGGCATCTTCCTGAGAAGTCAGCTCTGCCACTCGCTCGTGCCCAGACACCGCTTGTCTGTGGGGCCCAGGCCAGCCCCTCCCACCCAGCCAGCAGCGAGGGTGCACACAGTCGCCCCCTGGGGGGGGCACCCTGGCGGTGGGCATGTAGTGACCTTGCTGGCGGGCCTGTCCCCATGGCGCCTGTGGAGAGGAAGCCTGTGAAGCACCCCGCTGGGGGGTGTTGCCTGTGCTCAAGAACAGGATTCTCAAGCTGGGGCCCAGCGACCCTTCCACAGGGGTGCCGAAGACCACCAGAAAACATGGCCTTAGGAACCGAGACACCGCTCCGCTATCCGTCTCCAGACGCGTGGCCGGCGTGATGACATCATCGCACCAACCCCATCGCGTGCATGCACCCCCCCTCCAACCCCTATCCCCAAACATACGGGTGTGTGAGACAGGGTTGGCGCCGTCCTGCACCCAGAGAGCAGCGCAGCAGCAGCAGGGCTGGAGGTAAATGGACACTTCGTGAACTGGAATGGCACATTGTGACCAATCACTCTGCTTTCCTGGCGTCCAATCCGCCCTGCCTGTCATAACAGTAGCAAAACGACAGTAATGAAGGGGCGAGGGGAATAACGTTAAGGTTGCCACCCCCCCCCCCCGCCACGGGAGCTGTGTGAGAGGAAGGTTGAGAACCCCTGCTCTACTACATCAGGGGGGCAGAAATGACCCCGTCCGGTCCATGGTTGGGCTTTGGGCTGTTGGAGCAGGGCGAGACAGAGAGGGAGACCCGTGCGAGGGGAGGGACTCCTGATGGGTGTGGAAAACCTGCCTTCCTCCGGCCCGTGGCTTCCCATCACTGACCTTGGGGGTTGCAGCCCCGCATGTACCCTCCAGGGCCCAGTCCACGCATGGCCGTCAGAGCGTGGTGGGAAACGAAGGCCAAAGGGAAGTCTCTCCAGCCAGTCTCTGCCCATGGAGGGTTGGTCTCTGTGGCGGTGACTTTACCGGGTCCCCTCGCTGCTGCACGGACAGACAGACGGACGGGTGCCATGTCCCGTGAGCACATGTGGACCAGCTCATGTGAGGCCCTTGCTCCCTGTGCGTGGCCTGGCACGCGCGTCTCTCACCCCCTCTTGACGCGCCTGGCTTATCTGGGCCGTGTTTGCCCAGTGCCGGCCGCTCCCTGACTCGGCTCGAGGGCAAAGGCCACATCCCGGTGGGAACACAGGGAGCGGGGCTGCCGCAGGAATGTGGCGGCGGCAGCGGTGACGTGGTGCCGCTCTGAGACTCGGGGATGCTGAGGGGCGGGCGTGGTTCTTTGAGGTCTGGAGTGTTTGAGGGGGGCCCACAGGCCTTCAGGGCAGTGGGGGGAACGACAGGAGTGTCAGACCTGGATGCAGCAGGTGTCTCCCGCCAGGGTGGCGGGAGCTCTGTGCTTGGGGGAGGGGGTGGGGTGGGGGACCCTGGGTCTCCTCTCTGAGCCTGTTTCCCCTTAGAAAGCTAAGGGTGATGAAGCTGACGGCTGCAGAAAGCCGTGGCACATGTGTCCAACGGAGTGGCGTGTGGAACCTGCCACATAGTGGGGCCACAGTCAGCCAGACCTGGGCCACGCCGTCCACCTGAGAGAGTGGGTAAGGTGACCCAGGCTTCGTGGCACAGCCACCATGGGCCTCTGGACTGGAGGCGGGCGCCCTGAAAGGGACACACACACACACACATACACACACACACACACACACACACACATGAGCATTCCAGGGGTGGGCACAGCCTGCATCTCCGCACCAGGCCACCAGCTTGGTACTGACTCAGAAGGAGGGTTTCTGTCGCCAAGGCCCCTGCTGCTCAGCCCACCTCTTGGGCCACTGCCCTCTGTGCCCCCCTCCCCCAGACCCCTCAGGGTCTCCATCCCCCTCCCCCCCCCAGGTGTCTGGCCTTTCCAAGGGGTGCCGGCGGCCACCAGAGGGGCAGAGGGCTGTGTACCCCCCCCCCACCGTGCCTTTCCTTGGGGAGCTGAGAGGGTGGGTGCAGGAGGGGGCACCTTTAGGAACAGTAGGCACAGGTCTGCATGCTTCTCAAGGAAGGGCAGTGATGCCTGCACAGGCCCCCACGGTCACTGTTCCTGGGTCACCAAGGAGGAGGAGTCGTGTGGCACGGGGTGCTCGGTGACTGCCTCAGGCCGGGACCAACGGTGGACTGGAGCCTCGGGCTGGATGGGACCTCTGCATGGGGAGGGGGCCTCAGGCAGGAACTCCTCTTGATCCTGAAGTTCTGACAGGTGGAGGCAGCTGTGGAGGGGGGTGGGGGTGCGTCCTGTGGACTCAGATTCCTGCCTGCCCTCTAGCCGGGACAGTCACAGAAATGCTTGTTTTCACTGGGCTGAGTGGGGTTCGGGTACCTCCCTTTGGCCTACAGCTAACGGTGCTTGGAGAGGCTTTAGCATAACGAGGGGAGCCCCGTGGCAGGGAGGCTTGGGGGGAAGCTGGGCAGGCCTCAGTGCCCCTGAGCTTCTTGGACGTCAGCTGGGGCATCCTGCTCACCCTCTCAGCCTCTGCGTCCACTCTGCAGCCTCCGTGTGGCAGCTTGCAGGAGGGGCCAGGCAGGCACCCGCTGTCTCCCTCACTTTGGGAGCGAGCTCCTCCAGCCAGCTGGCAGCCAGTCTTCAGTTCTGCCCTGGGAGGGCCGTCCCCTTCCGTCTCTCCTGCCAGAGCGAGAGCCAAGTGTCCCCTCTGCCCCTCACAGCTGCCTGATGAGGGCTTCGCCCTCCCAGCCAGTCACGGCAGGAGCCAGGAGTCACTGCCCAGCCAGACCCCGGAGCCTGCAGGCGCGCCGACCCTGACCAGCACTCTGGGCCACATTGTGGGCCAGCTGGACGTCCTCACACAGGTAGGCCCCGCCACCGCCCGCGTCTACCCGGGGTATGGGCTGGAGGAGGTGGGCCGGCCGGTGCTGGTGTTGTAGGAAGCATTGTGACAGTGGCCTGCAGGTCCAGCCCCAGGATCAGCTCACTGCTGACCCGAAGTTGTGTGTCGAGGCCACTGTCCACAGGAGGGAAGGGCAACAGCTGTGCAGAGACGTAGCAGAGGCTGAAACCCCCAGGGCATCCCTACCCGCCAGGGTGCCTGTGACCTTGATCCTGGCTCCGCCTGTGTCCACCCCCGCTGGGCCCCCAGAGCTGGGGGGAGGCCAGGGGCTGTCCACCCGCCTTTCCTATCCTTCACAGGGCGATAGGCCCATCAGGGATTGAGGCTGGCCCCATCCCCGCGGCTCCCGGCCTCCGTGGGGTGCAAGTCGCAGTGGGTGCCCTGTCTGCGGGAAGGACTGAGGGAGCTGGGTCTCTGCAGAGGGCCTGGCTGGCTCCCACCCCTGGCAGCTGTCCTGCACGTGCACGTCCACTGGACCACGTGGGCCACTGACTCAGCAGGCGTGGGCCCCGCCTCCTGGCTCGGACAGCGTGTCTGGTCTCCCCCTGGGTGGCGAGCACCGGGCAGACGGGCACCGCCCGCTGCACTCTGAGCTGCGTGGACCCCAGCGTAGCTGCAGGGTGGCAGCGGACCAGTCAGGGCCTCAGACCCTACAGCAGGTGAAGGGCCCTCACCTCACCACAGGCGCCCTGAAACACCCCTGGCCCTTCCTCAGCCCAGCCAGCTGCTGCCCAGCCTGGGCCACCGCAGGGACTGTGGTCCTCAGTCCACGTGCACAGGGGCAGAGCAGAGCTGAGAGGGGGGCCCCGCCCACGGTCCCACACCGCCCTCGAGTGGCCCTGCCCGCAGGAAAGCCCCTGGAGGTGGGAGGTGGAGGAGACGAGAGAGAAGAGTGTGCGGGGGCTCAGGCGTCCCCGTGGGCGGGGCGGGCAGAGGGGGCGTGAAGTTGGGGAACGTCACAGGCAGCTCTGGCAGTGACGTCTGCGCTGGTGACACAAATAGCTCTGGGGGGGCCCGGGGAGGCCCACACTGAGAGCAGTTCCCGCCACAGCGCTGAGGGGCTCACGTGGATGGTCCTGTTGGGTGTGAGCCCGTGGGCGGTGACAGTGTCTCCCCGAGGGCCCGTGGCTGTCCCCGGGGGCTGGCTGGCGTCTCTGTCTGGCACTTTGTGCCACTCCACCCCTTTGCTGTCCAAGCAGCAACCACGCCCCCCACCCCAGCTGCCAGGCTTCCCAGCCAGGCTCCTGCCGTGCCACCCCCCAGGGCCTGGTGGACACATCCCAGGCACACTGGGGTCCATGCACCTTGCCCAGACCTGCTGGACTCTGCGTGGTGGTCCTTCCTATCTGGCCTAGGAGGGCCCTCACCAGGCAGGTTTGCCTCTGCCCTTCTGGGGAGTGGCCACAGCTGCCCCTTCCCAGATGACCCAGGCTGACCTAACCCTCTGCCAGGCAGGCGGCTACTCTCGGGCTCACCGTGGCCTGTGGGCCCTGGGGCCACCCCCTGCACAGCCATTCTTCCCGGGAGCCCCTCTGTGCACCCCTGACCACCGAGTCACGTTCAGGGCACGTCTTCCCAGGAAACCCGTGCCTGGGGAGGTTGGCGGGGCGCCGGGCGGACACGGGACTCCGAAGCCTGAGGTCCTTTAGTGCTGTGAGCAGGGCACCCCGTTCCAAAGGTTGGCCAGCCTCCGAGCCGGCAGTCCTGCCCAACAGCATGGCTTCTCCCAAGTTAGGTGAGGCCTCTCTCCTCTGGTACCAGCCTAGTGACCAGGCGTCAGAGCCCCGGAGGAAGTCCCGCCCCCCGTGCCCTGCCTGCGTCTCGGGCTCTGGGCTCACCCTGTACCCACGTCACAGGCCCCTGGGCGTGTCCAGTGCTCGCAGACGGGGCCCGGCCACGGCACCGGTGTCCTCGTCAGCGCCTCGTCCCTGTCAGTTGCCAGAGTGGGCGGGACCAGGGGAAGGGTCCTCAAGAAAGCAGCTCCCTAGTTCCCCCCACCTCTTGTAAGCCAGACACCCACCCATCCACCTGCCCAAGGCCACCCAGCCTGGGGCTCCTGCGGGCTCCCGGAGAGCCTGACCATGTGCCCGGAGGTGTGGGCAGCCCTCGCTAACCATCTGGCCTTGGATGCTGGCTGCTGTGAGCCACAGCGCCCTCCCCCTGCACGGTGGGTGTTCTTACTCAGGGGCCGGCTGTCCCCCGGCCGGGAGCCACCTTTTGCCCTCTGGGTGGGAGAGCGCACGTCTGTCCCCATGGCCTCCGTCTCAGGCAGACCCGGGCCCTGTGTCTGCCTCACGCCCACAGTGGTGTGGGGGAAGAGCTTGCTCTGCGGCTGCACAGCTGCACTGCCAGCCCCTCCCACGGCCCCCCGAGTGGAGTGGAGGACTCAGCCGCAGCCAGGGCATCCAGCTCAGCCCACTCTGGATGGGGAGGCCGTCCATTCCCTGCAGACGACCCCACCTCCCAGGGTGGTGCCTGGAGAGCCCCGCCCTCTGCTCCCCACACTGCTTCCACCAATGTGTGGTCAGCCCAGGAAGGCCCCACCAGGGGGCCGTGTCACCCAGCCCAGCTGTGTCACCCATGGGCTGTATCACCCAAGGGCCGTGTCACCCAGGGCTGTGTCAGCCAGACTGTTGCTGTGTTTTTCTCAGGAGTATGTTCAGTGCCTTCCAACCTGGCGCCTCTTCTCCTGGTGCTGACCCTGACAGTGTTCAGAGGCCGCTGCCGAGGGGTCTTTGCAGGCCAGCCCTCTTGGAAATGGGGCTCTCACCTCTCCCTCCCAGCCTGCCTTACCCTGGAAGGGCCGCAGTGACCGCCCAGGCATGGGCCGCCCTGCTCTCCTGCTGTCCCAGCCACGCAAGACCACGAGGGTCCGACAGGCAGCGTCAGCACTGGGTCAACCCTGTCTGCCACAGGGACGACCTTGAACACGGCATGGAGGCAGACACTCACCCCCCGCCCCCCCGAGCAAACAAAAGACTCCTGTCCACGTCCCCAGCCTGAGCAGGTCCACCGTGGCGGCCCAGGGTCGCAGACGGACGATGGTGATTGGGAAGGGCGGGGCAGCACAGAGCGGCTGGGGATCGTCCGCTCCTCAAATGGAGGCCTCGCAGCCATCTGGACCCACATTTGCTGTCTGACGTGGAAGTTAGGCTTCTCTCCAGACCTCCTGAGCCACGAAACACTTCCCTTGGCACGGTCTCGGCTCGGGGCCCCCCAGTCAGCATGGCCATGGTGACTATGTGCCTAGCAGCCCGCTGACCTGTCCCGGTGACAGTGCTGGGGGACATCTCCACCTCTCTCCCCCAGAGTGGACATGGTTGGATGTTCCAGGTGGCTTCCATGGTCGCCCTTTGCCAGAAGAGGGTTTGGGGGACTGGAGACAGGGGCTTGTTTTCTCTGAACAGGCTGCTTCCTGGGGGCAAGGGCTTGGGGGCGCACACTGGGCCCGTTTGGTGCCTGCCTCTGGGCCCAGGACCACCCAGCCCTCTGCTTTTAGGCACTAGGCCCACAGGTTCCTCAGGCCTGGCGGGGAGGCTGCCTCCCCCAAGTGCCAGCTCAGCTGGAGTCCAGGCTGCCCTTGGGCACCCAGCCAGATTAGGGGGCTCTTGATGTGTGGAGTGGTTGCCAGCGGCTGGCACGTGGGTCTGAGAAGACACGCGTGTCCGTGTGTGTGTCCCCTCGCCCGAGACACCGCGATGTGACGGAAGGCCTCAGGCCGAGCAGGCTGGGCATGGGCATGGCGCCTGCACAGTTAGCGAGAGTCTGCGCCAGGCTCTGAGCAGGCCTGGTGCCTGACGATGGGGTGGGGGCTCTCAGATGCAGGCATCCACAGGAGGGGGGGGCCAGACGCTGTGGCCCTCTGTGAGTCCAGACTGTCCGACTCTGGTCAGCACAGGCAGCCCCCAGCGGAGGCCTATAGCTAGAGCCGAGGCCACATGCCGGGGTGCAGGGGAGCCCACAGCGCCTGCGTGTCCCTCAACGCACAGTGAACGCCCTGTGCCAGCCTCTCTGTGGCCATGGCCAGGCGGGCTCAGGGAGAACTCAGCAGGGCCTGGGAATTGGGGTGCCGTTATGTACCCCCATGCTGATCGGGGCCTCCCTCGACTCTGAGATCAGGGGCCACAGCCCAACGGGCGCTTGCGACTTTCCTGAGGGTCCCGGATGGCCGGGCAGTCTCCGGCTCAGGACCCTCAAACACAAGCCAGACCCCCGCCCGTGAGTGGATGCTGATTCACAGTGACCCTGCGGGCAGGGTCATTGGCCAGTGCTGGAGAGTCAGAAAGTGGGTGACTTGGGGCCCTGCTCCTTGGGAGAGAAGAGGGCTGGCGGGGAGACATGCGTGGCCAACGCATGGCATCCTGGTCATGGTCATGGGTGGACAGTGCCCGGGAGCAACGGGAGTGGGGCATGGGGAGGGGGATAACTTCTCCATTGGGGGGAAGCTGTGATACGGAGGGGCCGAGTTTGCGTGACAGGAGGGATTGTAGAAGGAAGATTGGCCACAATTCCTAAACCCTGTGGCTAGTCCACCCACAGAAAACCACGTCCCGTGTCCCTCTGAGAGAGCCACTTCTCCATGGAGGCTGGCGCCTGTCCACTGTCCAGACAGTGGCGTGGTGTGTCTGTGCGTGGTGTGTATGTGTGTGTGTGTGTGTGCGTGAGATATATATATATGGTGCATATGTGTGTCTGTGTAATGTCTGTGCTATGTGTGTGCATGTCTGGTGTGTGTGGTCCAGAGTCTGTCTGTGTTTGTGTCTGTGTAATCTGTGTGCTGTGTGTGTGGTATGGTGGTATGTGTCTGTGTAATGTGTGTGCTATGTGTGTGCATGTCTGGTGTGTGTAGCCCAGAGTCTGTCTATGTGTGTGTCTGTGTAATCTGTGTGCTGTGTGTGTAGTATATGTGTGGTGTGGTATGTGTGTGCGTGTCTGGTGTGTGTGGTCCAGAGTGTCTGTGTGTGTGTCTGTGTGCTGTGTGTGTGGTATATGTGTGGTGTGGTGCATATGTGTGTGGTGTTTGTGGAGTGTGTGTTTGGGGTGTTGTGAGTGTGTGCATGTGCCTGTCTGATGTGTGTGTATGGATGGAATGTGTTTGATGGTGTGTGGTATGTGTGTGTCCGCGCGCATGCGTCTGGACTTGCATGACCTGGGTTAGCCGGCACATGTGACATCTCTCAGCCTGGACACTGCCCTCCTGGATTCCCCACCCCACCCCCCACTTCCTCGGGCCCCAGCAGCTTCCTCTCTCCAAGGCCAGCTGCCGGGCGGCCCCTCCTCCTGCCCGCTCCCCTCCCCCAAGTACAGGGTTCCTTTCAGGGGCTCCTCTGAGCTGGCAGGCAGCACGCCTGTGCCCCTCGCGCACCCATCCCGCTCCGGTGGGCGTCCGTCTACCCAGTGGTCAGTGGTGGGCACTGAACACAGACACTATGCCTGGAAGACAGACCGGGGCTCCGTCCGCCCATCTGTGTGCCCGTGCACGTCCAGGCTGTCCACCAGGGCTGGTGCGGATGTCCCTGGCTTGAAGGCCACAGGCCGTTAGGTTCTGGGCTCTGGCTGTGGGGTACAGACTGGGGAGCAGCTGGGCTGGCCCCTCTAGTCCCCTGCCACCCTGACCACCAGGACCCACCGGCCGGGCACGCTCTGCCCAGCAGCGTTGTCAAGGCTCCGTGCACACGCAGACACACACTGAGAGACGGGGGTGGGGGTGGGGGAGGGCCCCTCGCAGCATCTGGTTCTGATCTTTAGATCTCTAGCAGATCAGTACCGTGCCCCAGGGGAGATCCCTCCCACATTTCCCTCTTTGCAGTGAGCCCTCTGCCCCGGAGCCCGGCGTCCCAGCCCATCTCATACCCCATCCTGCCCCCTGTCTTGGAGAGCCCCAGCCCCTCCAGGGAGAGATGACTGGGGAGCCCACATCAACCACAGGCTGCCTGGGACTGATTACAAAGACCTTTCCGTCACGGGGACCCTCCCAGGCTGACTGCAGGCTGCTCCTAGGGGCCCTCCCCAACCCCCGAGTGCGCCCAGGGCTCCCCAGCAGGCCAGAGTCTAGCCACGGCTCCCGAGGGGCCAGGGCTGGGCACCCGTGTTGTCCCCGGTGCACCTCTGTGCCCAGCCTGGCACAGACACAGAGCAAGCGCTGCCCAAGTGAGAAGGCCAAACTCCTGCCATCGAGGACGGGGAGGGCCTGTCCCTGCAGTTCACAGGGACCAGAAAGCCCTGTCTCCTTCCCACGGCGCGGCTGGTGGGGTTTTTTTTTTTTGGGGGGGGGCGGACATCACTGCCCTCTGGTGGTGATGAGAGCTATCCAGCACTGCTCCTGAGAGCTGCCGCTGGATTTGACCCACCAAGCCCGCAGATCGCAGTCCCCCACTCAATCACTTACGCCACCGGGGCTTAGCCCGCA
This sequence comes from Nesogale talazaci, assembly GCA_004026705.1. NCBI lineage: Eukaryota > Metazoa > Chordata > Mammalia > Afrosoricida > Tenrecidae > Nesogale > Nesogale talazaci. The sequence continues at coordinate 19,390 of PVJH01026934.1, forward strand.
GCTGGTGGTTTTGAACGTCCGCCCTCGAGATTGGCAGCCCATCTCGTAACCGGTGCGCCCCTGGGGGCTCCTGGGTAAATAGACCCTGTCACTCGGGAGCAGCAGCTGCGCAGCAGCCTGCTCCCTCCCACAGACGTCTTCTAGCCCTGTGCTCCGTCCCTCTGACCCTCTTGCCCTGGCTCAGACCCACCGCCCCAGTCTCCCGGCTTCCTGAGCCCAGGACCCCTGAGGGGGGTGGGGGTGGGGAGGGCAGGGCCTGAGCAGGCTGGGGATAGCAAGTGAAGGAGCCGATTGGCCAACGGGGGGCTGCTCTCCTTCCCTGTGCCACCCACGCCGTCCCCCCCACCCCCAGCACAGCCCATGTGGGTCAGAGCAGACAGACCAGAAGCCGGCCCCCACCTGGGTCCTGTGCCGTGGGCACACGGGAGCCTGGGTCCTGCACATGCCATCTGCCGTGCTTGGAGGGCAGGCACACATGTGGGGTGCGTGCTGCTGGCAGGTGCCCTCAGGAAGCCCGTGAGGAGACCCTCCCCTCCCCAGGGGGCCCGACTGATTTTGGAAACATAACCAGGGAGCTTCAAAAAGCTGTGGGGGTGGGATTCATAGGAGAGCAGGAGGGAAGAAAAACTTGTGGGGAAATGGCCTCTCCTCGTCCCACCCTCTGAAGCCCCCACTCCAGCAGCAGCCCACTGCCATGGGGGGGGGGGGTCCATGATGGCGGGGGGAGGGGCGGCTGGTGCTGCCAGACAGCCAGGGCTCTGGGGGGCTCTGTCCATCCTGTGTCCTCGCTTTGGTCCCAGAAGCTCCCTGGCTCCTTTCCAGGGCTCGCTGTGGGGCCGGGCAGCTGTGCTCCCCCTGTGAGTACCAGCCCTCCTCCCCCACGTCCCTGCTGGCTGTGCCCATGTCCGGGCAGTCGGGGGAGTGGGGCCCTGCTGTCCTTGTCAGGCTCCTTCTCTGTGTCCTCATGTTTTTCTGCACGCCCTTGGCCTTCTGGGCACCTGCTGGCCTCCTGCTTCCCTGACCATGCCACAGAGGAGCCTGGACCCTGTGCAAATCAGAGGTCCCTCCCCAGAGCATGTGAGCCTAGTCGGGCCTGTGTCCGCCCTGAGTTCAGCTCCCCTCCCCCAGGGCCCAGACAGACGCCCCGCACCTCCCCCTCTGCCTCCTGCTCCTGCACACTCCGAGAAGGATGCTGACGGAGGAGAGAGGGAAGCTGCAGGATGGGCCCCACTCCAGAGGAAGCCAGGCTGGAGGGGAGAGGCCAGCGGGGCGGAAAGGCCCTCGCGGGGCAAGACTGGACCACCTAGGCCAGAAGGGCCACCCGCTGTTCCAGGCCGGGGTCCCTTGGGTGGCCCCCTCTCATCCTGCGCTGGGACGGCTGTTCAGAGGCAGGCTGTGCACGCCCCTGCCCTGTGCATTCGCACCGAGCCAGGCCCTGGACATCCGCTTCGGGGAGGCCAGCAGAGACGAACCAGGCTCCCCGTGTGCGGGCGGCCCGAGGGGGCAGCGTGGCCAGGGACCCAGACGCTGGCACAGCCTCCGCAGCGGCCGGCAGCGCCCTCACGGGGTTGGGGCCGGGGTGCCAGACGCGTCTCCACTCCTGTTCCTTCTCGGGGAGCGAAGAATACAAAGCTGCCGCTTTAAGCCCAGCTATTTTTACCGCGTGCTCAGAAGGGCCTCGGTGCCACACGCAGTCTCGCACTTCCCGAGCTGTGAGCGCGAGCAGCCGGGACCGCGGCCCCCCGGGAAGAGGCTCCAGGGGGAGCCCCGCGCCCAGACCCACCGGCCTCCAGTCTCCCCCCACGCCCCTGGTTTGGGCCTCCCTGGTCTCTCGCGCCTGTTGGGAGGCCCCAGCTGGGCCCTCAGCCCTCCGGCACCGCGCATGTCTCCCCCCCACATCCAGGGGGGACTCCTGTGTGTGGACTCCCCGCCAGCCGCCCCTCCACAGTGAAAGGCAGCACAGTCCGGCCTCCCGCCCCAGCCCAGAGCGCCCTCCACATGCCCTCTCTCCCCACCTGGCCCACCAGGTGGTGCCCTTGAGAGTGACCTAGGGATGTCTCTAGTCCCCTGGGCGGTGAGGACGCCTTCTGCACAGTGGCAGCAGTCTGGGCCCCGGGATAGTCCGGCTGGAGGAGGGCTTTGGAGCTCAGCGTGGTTTGGGCCTCGCTGAAGCCGGGGAACTTCCTGGCCAGCAGGACTGTGTCTATTGCCATGGCCTGAACTGGCAGGGCCGCCCCCCCCCGCCCCCGCTCTGCCCCTCGGCCCGCAGCAGCCTGTCCTGCGACCTGGGGTGCAGAGCCCGCAAAGCCCCGGCCGGCTCGCTCACAGGGCCAGCAGGGCCCTCTCCAGAAGCTGCCACTGCCCGGCCGATGCAGTAGGATCGGCAGCCACCATCGAGGGGAGCCCCTCCCCAAGGGGTGGGCGGATGAGAGGGACACTGTCTTCACCACAGGCCCAGGCCAGCGCCGCCTCCTGTGGCCTCGGGCCCTGGCAGCCCCTGGGGGGGCCTGTGAGCAACAGTTGAGTTGCTCAGCCCTGGACAGAGGTCAGCCCAGAGCGAGGCCCTGAGATGGACATGTATCCTCTGGTCAGTGGTGGAGGGCACTGAGTGCACACAGGGTGGGCCCGGACACCTCTGCTGACACCGCCCAAGACATGGTGACTGTCGGACAACCTGACCCACAACGCTCCCTCAGCCCTGGCGAGGCAGCCTGCTGACCAACATGGCCAGCGTAGCCTGTGGGGTCACCTCACGTCCCTCAGGGCTGCCCTGCCAAGGCAGTGGCCTCCCCACACCCCCAGGGCAGAAGCCTGTCCAACCATGTGGACGGTCACTCACCATGGCTATGCCAGGCCTCACTGGCCTCGCCTCCCACCCTTTGTGCCCTGCCGACTGGGGACAGACCCTCCACTGTGCGGGCGGCCCCAGGAGGAGCACTCTCTTTGGGGGTGCCACTCCTCCCGCTGAGATGGGTGTCCATCTGGGCAGAGCTGGGCCCCGACACCATGCTCTGGCTGGCAGATGTCCAGGGCTGCGGGCCAGCATCCTGTCCCCGCCCACTGAGGCGGGAGCCCTCCAGAGCCAGAAGGGGCTGGCAAGGACGGTCCCCACAGGCAGGGGTCTGGCCAGAAAGAGTTGGTACCTGCCATCATTAGAACCATTTTCGGGGCTCCCCCCGGGGCTGATGCCTGGTCCCCAAGATCACCCCAAGTGGCCCCCGTGTGTTTTGCAGACCGTCTCCATCCTGGAGCAGCGCCTGACGCTGGCGGAGGACAGGCTGAAGCAGTGTCTGGAGAACCAGCAACTGATCATGCAGAGGAAGATGCCGTGACGGGGGCAGAGGCGAGAGCTTGGTGGGATTGGGGTGGCAGACCAGGATGGGGGCATCAATAAATAAAAGTGTTGCAGCTCTGTGCAACTCATGTCCCCAGGTGTGCCCCCCCCCCCCCATACACACACACACACCCTGTGTGAGGCTACCGGGCCCAGCTGCCATGACCACAACCCTGCAGGAAGGAGCCCAGGGACCCAGCCCTCCTCCCGGTGGAGAGGGGCCCACGGCTGTCTCCGTCCCTGCGGTGCCCCTGCTCTCCCCGCCCTGTGGCGCCTTCTGTAACCCTGAGGAGGGGCTGTGGGAGCCAGGGGCCAGCCCCAGAGGGTGGGGATGGGGCTTTGCTACAGCCTGTCGGGGTGCACCTGCTCCTGTGCAGACTTTGCAGAGACGGCTCATCTTGGGGACCCCTGCCTAGTCTGTCGGCCTCTGCGCCTCTGCAGGGCCTCTGGGTAGCCGGGCACTGGAGGAGCCCTGCTCTCCACTGGCCTACCACTGAGATCCCCATTTTGATCCACTTACCCATAAGGACTTCCCTGCATCCTCGCTGGGCAAGGCCGGGTGAAGTGGGGGGCTGTCTGGGGTCCTCCAGGCCTGTAGCCTTCAATGCCCTGGGCCCCTGAAGCAGGCACTGTAGGGTCCTCCTGGGAGCCATGGGCACCCTGTGGTTAATGGCTTTCCCAGGTGGAAGTGTAGGCCCCACCCAGCCTCCTGCCCTGAACCGGGCGGGGCCGGGGATGGGGGTGGTGGAGGGTCAGTGACCAGAGCCGGAGACCTGAATGGGCCTCTTGTAGCAGCCGTGTGCCCAAGATATAACCTGGGGTGCAATGGGAATGGCCACCTCTCAGGGGCTACGAGGTGCCCCCCCACCCCACCCCTACCAGGACCCCAGACTGGCTGCCCGAGATGCACCGTCAGCAGAGGGTGGAGGAAGAGGCCGTGTGGAGCTCAGAGTGCCCTCAAGGCCCAGCCACCAACTCCCACGCTCCTAGGGGCTTGGCAGGCCAGGGGAGCCTAGCAGGGGGTGTCGGAGCTCCTCGCCACACAGGCTCTCACATCTGGGCACATAGCCTGCCCACCTCGCCCGGGCTGGCTTCTCTGCCACAGGCCTGGCCAGCTCCCCTGCTCGGGGGACCTCGGGGCGCTGGTGGCTGGAGCAGGCAGTGGAGGGTGAGGTCTGGACAGAGACGGATGGGTCCCCGTCAGGTGTCTTTGCAGTCAGTGGTGTAGTCCGTGCCCAGGTCGCCCCTGCCCAGGAATGTGGTCAGCTCTAATCGGCCAGGCGGGCAGGCAGCCCAAGCCACACTCACCCTTACCTGTAGTTTGGTGCCCAGACCCTTGGGGAGGTGTGGGGGGGGAAGGGGAGTGTCTGCGCCCACCTCTCCACAGGTAGGCAGGGTAGCCCCCTCCCCTTCCAGGTGATTTTGCCGCTCACACATCTGCACCAGACCTGGAGCAGGAGGACGACACGGACCTGTCTTCTGGGCTCATCCTGAGCCGAGTCCTTCCGAATCAGACCTCGGTCGTGGATCCGGACCCAGTGCCCTGACACTGCCGGGGAGGGAGGCAGGGAGGCCTGCCGTTAGCCTGGGAGCCTAGCCCCTGCGGGCTGCCTGGCTGCACTGTCATGTCCACCCCAAACACACACACACTGTCAAGACTCAGCAGGACCCTGGCCACAGGAGTGGGTGGGGCCTGTCCTAAGGGCCTCAGTCGCCCTAAGGGTGCCATCCCGCAGCCCTGCAGTGTCTCCCACTCTGTGGTCTGGGGACCGCATCCTGTCAGAAGACCCTTGGACAAACAAACAAAACAACAACAACAAAATCTTATGGGGCTGGGCCTCCTACTCCCACCACCAGAGAGCAGTGATGCAAAAACAAACAAACAACAGAAGACCCTCGGAGCCTGGGCATCCCAGCAAGCCCAGGCCCTGCTTCTGAACCACACAGAGTGAGGGGCCCTTCCTGTGACGCCCCCTGAGTTCCCCGGTTTCTAGGAGCAGAGGGGGCAGGCCAGGTGGGCTGGGTGCCTGCCCAGGACAAAGCGGCAGCGCCCTCCCAAGAGCCCCTGAGGGCCTGTGTCTGTAGGCCCCAGGGGCTGGGGTCAGCATGGCTGTTGCTGCCCTCGTGCCTCCCCTTGCCAGCACCAGCTTCACGACCCCCCGGTGGGGAGGGCATATTCTAGGAGCAAGGGGGTCGGGCCCAAATTTCACCATGCCCCTCCACCACCACCCCTTGCTGACTTGAGGCCCCACTGAGTTCCTCGACCGGGGTGCTGGCTCTCTGCAGTGGGCGGGTCAACAGGGCTCTGGACAGCCCCTCCCCACTGGAGGGGGGGTCTGACAGCCACCACCATCAGGGGAGCCCAGTGAGTGGCCGTCTCGCAGGCCCCGCCTCCCAGCTCTCCGTCATCTTGGCTCACAGCCCTTGTATGGGCACGTGACGCACCTATCACAGGGCTGGGTCACATCTAGCAGAACTGCACACAGGACCACACAGCCTCACCACGTGAGATCACCTTATGACTGAGGTAGGCCCTCAGTCATTCTGGTGCTTCACAGCTTGTTCCTGAAGCCCCCTCCCCCTCCCAGTGTCCGCCCCCACTGCCCGAGCCCCTGTCAACCCCTGTTTCAGCCATCACTCTCCCTGCACACCACAAGCCGGGAAACTCAACAGGAACACCAAAGGACAAAGTCGAAATACGGTTACGGTGAGGGTTAAATGGTAATAACATAAAGACCCAAGTGCAAGGAACGCGTAAGTAAGAAAAGACCCCTGTCAACAGTCCCAAAGCCAGGGGAGGGGGTTCTGCACCCCTCAGGAACATGGAATGTGGAAGAGATACTTGCACCGACTCAGGTCGGGTCAGCTAGCTGCTCGAGAATGGAGCTCCATCCAGCATGGTCAAGATCACGGTGGGCTGCCTGGTAGAAGAAGGCTGTTGGAGACCTGCCTGCAGCGGTGGTGACGGAGGGGTTTTCCTGCCAGTGGCTCCGTCTGACCAGATGCTCTACAGATGGGTTTGGGGCTCCCACTGTCTTCTGTCATGTTAGCTCTGATACTCCTCCCCCTGACACAGCCGGATTTTGTCATTGTCACCTTTGGCCTTGTTGACCCCTCGCTGAGATGGCCACTTATTTGAAATCAAACCTGTAAGCCCAGCGCATCCACCATCGACTCTTCGCTACACTTTGCTGTGGCCCATCCTGCAGGGCCACGGTGTGCAGGGGCGTGTCACGCGGGCCGTGTGATCAGAACAGGCCGTTCTCGAATCGAGGCTGGCGTGAAGCGGGGGCCCAGTCTCCACCTGCTTCTCCCCGGGCTTGCCCGCCCCTCTCAGGGTGACTTCGGTGGTCATCAGACGACAAAATCACAACCCTCTAAGAGCCATCGCTGCCACCAGCCAGCCAGCCACCAAACAGAACACATGCCCCAAAAGGAAAGCAACAGCCACAAAAATGCAAGCCGCAAACAGGAATGCAAACCACCCACGTACACAACGGTCAGCCTTGTCCGGCACCCCTGGGGTGCACGTCGATTGTAAGGTTGTGATCGCCCATTTTCCCCGGGCTGCAGGTGTCACTATGAGGGGTCAATGCCAACACAGTCCACTTGAGCCGCAATCAGGAGTGTCGGTCCCCACAGTCCCGTCTCCTGTGCTACTGGACTCTGTTGGCATTCAGTATGGGGACAGATGGCAGTGGGGGCCCTCCTGGACCCCTTCTTCCAGGTGCAGATCCCTGACAGGCCCCCACCCACATGGGCATGGAGACACGACAGATAAACTGATGTCCTTTCCACTGGACACCCGCTGAGCTGGGAGACTCCCCCCACCCCAAAGGTCCAACGACCTCTTCTTCCACATGCCTGGGGCAGCCCCTCCTCTGCTTCCTCTGGTATCCAAGCACCCCAGCCCTCAGCCTGAGGCCACTCCCTCTGGGTCTCTGTCTCATGCCCTGCTGCTGCAGCCGGCACGGTGCCCTGCTCCTGCCCAATCCGTGTCCCTCACCTCGACCTCTCCCTCAGGGTGGGCCCTGCTGCTGCAGCCCTAGCTGCTGGGTGGCATTTAAGGAGCTCAGAAGTGCCCCCCCCCCCCCGCACACCCCCTCCCGGGCTGCAGAGGGACCTGAGGCTGCAGTGGCAACCCTGGGCCATCAGCTCCGCCATGGGCCTCTCCCGCTGCCCAGACACCGCACTCCTTTCTGGTACTCGCCCTGGCCCCGTGCGCTTGCCCCTCAGGGTTGCTTCAGGGAGGGGAGAGTCTGGAGACTGCACCCTGCCCTCTTGCCCCAGAGAATCCAGGGCAGGGCGTCGGGGGTGGGGGCGCACAGCCCCCAGGGAGAGCAAAGGCAAAGTCATGCGCAAGTTTCCCCTGGCTCCAGTCCTGCAGGAGCTGTCCAGGCGGACACACCCTCCCCGGAGCCTGTCTACGGAGGAACCCTTCGGCTGGAGCGGCCAGGAGGACTTCCTGTGGCAGGAACCAGTCCCACTGCCTCTCGTCTCCACTGTGGGGAGAGAGCCATGTCTGGTTGGTTCTGTTCTTGGCCCCCAGCCTCTCTCAGTACAGGTATGTGTTCCCGAAGGTGAGCTTCACGCATCTCTCGTGGGTCACAGTGGGCATCCCCCCCCTCCTCTGGTTCGGACGTCCCTCAGCCCCAGGCCACCTTGACCCTGACCTGCCCATTCTCCTGTTCTCAGGTAGGCTCAGGGGGTGGTGTGCCCTGCACACCCACAGCTGAGGGACCTTTTCCAGACCTTAGCCCGGTCCCCACCCTGCTGATTGGGCTTCCAGGGTGCAGAGCCCAGAACCGTCTACTTCCCTAGAAGGTTCCTGTGGTGCCCGCCCCCCGCCCCCACGTCTGCACTGAGCCCCTCCACTCAGACCGCAGCCTGACAGTTCCCACAAACGTGCCCTCCTCCCATCTGAGGGCGAGCTGGTCCTGCTCCCCAGGGAGGGCAGACCCACCTCCCCCTCAGCTTAGATCCCCAGAAGCTTCTGGAACAGGGAGCAAGAGAGGCCGTATGTAATCTGTCCTCCCGGAGGCTGATTGAAGAACCCTTGCGGTGGGGTGACTTACGCCTTGGGCTTCAAATCCCAAGGTCAGCGGTTCAAGACCACCACCACTCCTGAGGAGCCACGAGCTCAGGAATGACAGGCACAGGGCAGAGCTGTCTCTTCTGCAGGTCTCTGCAGGTCAGGACGGTGCAGGGGCAGGGAGTATAGCTTTTGACCCGCTGAGAGGAGGGGGGTGCTTCCCCTGGGTTACTAACCCCACGGTGGGCAGTCCAGTCCATTTTGAGAGGCTGCCTGTCCCCATAAAGGTTCACAGTCTGGGACATTCAGGAGTTGCCCTGTGGGTGGTCGGGGGGGTGGTTGGACCCTCTGAGAGTGTTCCCCACCCCTGTGGCTTGGCGCTTAAAGTGCCCAGTTGCTAAGCACAGGGTCGGGGTGGGGTGTGTGTGTGTGTGTGTGTGTGTGTGTGTGTGTGTGTGCAAACCTACCAGCCTGCAGGGGAGAAGGATGGAAACCCGCATGGGGGAAGGGGGGCTCTGCTGTGCCCCCTGTCATGTGGTGCATGGGCAGGAAGCAGACGGTTCTCTGGCTGCCTGGTGAGAAGGGGGAAGCTGGTTTCTGCTTCGGGGGCTGACCTGGTCCTGAGGGGGGGGTCGGCTCCCGAGTCAGTGGGGGTCCCCTAGGACGGAGCTACTTTGAGAGGCCATCAGCACCCACATAACTGTAGGGGAGATGACCTACCATCTCCTTTTGGGGACAGATGCTCCTAGCTTCGGGGTGCCCTGGTCAAACTGTCTGTGGTGGAGGGGGGGGGTGAAGCCCCTCCAGCCTCCCCCAGAGTCCTGAGAACACGCCCTCCAAGGACCCGGGGCCTGCTGAGCTGTGGCCCAGCCCCTTCCTCTGTGACTCCCAGCTGGTGCCCTTGCTCCCTGGTCTGGCCTCAGAACCTGCCACTGGGTGCAGTTCAGGAACGCCATTGGAGCCCCCACCGACTCCCGAGGCCCCCTGCTCACCAGAGGGGTGAGGTGTGTGGTGCAGCCCCACCACGGGCTGGCAGGGAGGCCTGGCGGTTTGTCCCTGAGGGCGTGCGCCAGGCACTGCTTTGAAGGTCACGTCACGTGGTGTCATCGCTGCCCGGGCACCCCAAGCTGCACCCAACCCACAGGGAGCTGATGCTGGCGCACCAGACAGCGAAATACTGCCCAGCCCTCCTCCTCACAATCCTTCCGCTCGAGCCCACCATCATGGCCGGGGGCCATCCGTCTCCTTTGTGGGCCTCCCCGTGTCCGTGGCCCCTCCCTCCACCTCATCAAGCATGATGTCCTCCCCCAGGGACTGGCCTCTCCTGACAGTGCATGCAAAGTAGGGCAGACAGAGCCTCCCGCCCTCCCATTATGGAGTGTGATGGCTGCAGTGCACCTGGGACAGATCTGTCTGTCCCTCGGGCAGCCGTCCACGGACGGTCCCTCTTCCTCTCCAGCTCCCCAGTCAAATGCACCATTCTCCCTCCGTCTTCCTCCATCAAGGTCCAGCTTTCACATGCGGCCTGATGATGGAAAGACCGTGGTGTGATTAGTTAGCTTCATTGTGCCAACCTGGCCAATAGGAACACGGGGGATTGATCGGGTCACAGTGTGATTGGAGGACAGAGAGATGCATGGCTCC
>PVJH01026935.1:0-15479 GCA_004026705.1 Nesogale talazaci
AATCAGAGAGGCAAATAACTTATGAACCACAGAGTAGCTCAGGATATGATTACTCCTATGCACGTGGATCATACAGTGATCTCGGTCGACCTATTATTACTTTACAAATAACAATTTCTTAATGTTTGACTGGCCCTATTATAGGCAAAGGTGGTCAGTGGATTAAAGATATCAATAGTGAGAATGGAGTTTCAATCAAAATTGATGAACATTTAGAATGGTTTAAAGACCAGATCATTATCCTTAAAGGAACATAGGATCAGATACAGAATACACGGTATTTGTTACAGAATAGAGTGAAGCAGCATGCAGACACTGAAGGAGTCTAATGCCAGGTTTTTCCTTCCTTTTTTAGTGTCCAGAAGTATTCTGGAAAGTTTTCCTAAGACTAGTGAAGAACACAAGAATCCTGCATCTTTCCTTTCCTTTTTTTTTTTTTAAGCTGCTTCCATTTGCAAAGCCAGCATTTCTCTGCTCCATAAGTGTTCTTCATTTGAGGTGTAGTGAAATCTTTGCAATCCACCAGCTGTAATGCTATAGTTTCTTACAAACCCAGGTCGGGAGAGGGGGAAGTGTGCAAACCCTAACAATGGCATTTCAAAACAGCAGCAGAGTGAGTGAACCTCATTTTTTGTTCATTGTTAGTGTTTTCATACAAAGCCTTCCCTGTACCTATGGTGAACACCTGGCTTGTTTGGTCACTCTAATCTTAGTGGGGTAGGGCCATGGAGGCAGAGTAACAATAACAATAATCCATCTGCCCCTGGCATTCAATCAGAGCAGCATGCACACTGTGATGCACTCTTGTGTGGAACAGGGTATGATTTTTAAAATAATGGCCAACCTACTACATGTGGCCATTTTTTTAAGAATCATTTTTCATATGGATCGATACATCACTTGCTCCTAAACGAAACACTAGATTTGATCTTCAGCTCCCTTTGGCATGGAAATGCATCTCTTCTTGGACATAGTATCTGGGCACATTCCCTGCTGGTGACTAGATGGCTCGAACATCCATTGCTTGGAAAGAAATTCCAACACACATAACCAAGCTTATAAGAAACCGGAGTGTTGCTTTGTTTGTGTGTTCTTGCAGATAGTTGGCCCAACATTGCAATGATTTTCTATGTTGGTAGTGATAAAGAACCCAGTTATGGATGCTGTGATGTGAGAGTAAAGTGCATAAACCTAATTTGGAAGCAAGTTGCCTGAATCAGAATACTCCAGAAATGACTGGTGGCTGAATAAATTCTGAGTATTTTTATTAGCTAATTCCTCATGTAGAGACTTAAACCATCAAGCTTCTCGTGTCTTTTATTCAACTTTGTTTTATATATCGTTGTTTTCCATTGTTTGCTAATGTACTATTTGTCTGTTATATGTTGAATTATGTAGAAGATGCTGATGAACAATTTTTTTAAAAGATGAGGAAAAGAAGATATTTTCTCTCAACAGATAAATCCAGAAGATGACAAGGCACCACACATAAATTTCAACTGGAAAGATAGAAGATGTGTCACAAAAGTGAGGAAGATTCACTAATTGCCACATGAATTGCAAAAATGACATGATATTTGTATTAGCTCTCAATAAAATGGGCTTGGAAAAAATAATTTAATTTTGTAGGATTGGAATTTTTAGAGAATAGATTATTTTAGGTACTTGAGTATATGCTCTGTGGTTTGGGTTTAATTTTGTGGAGGTCCATTAAAGGTCTTTTACAGAGAGATGTTTGCAATCAAAACAGTATTGGAGACAAAGTAACTTGATTGATACTTGTCAGTTCAATACTTGCACATTTCAGGGGGATAGAAAGTAGAGTGAATGTGGGGATAAGTTGGAAAGTTATCACACATTTTAGTGTGTGACACAATAAGAAGCTGAGTTTGAGTAGTACTATTAGGAATAGAAAGAAAAGATCAACTGCTGCTATTTAAAAGAAAGAACTGAGATGTGCCAATGATATCTAAATATCTTATTCACATTAGTACATTCAACTTCAATAAGAAATATCAAATGAGGCAATTTGATGAAACTTGAGCTAAGTAGGAATGTGTGACAACTTACCACTTCAAAGGTCACAAAAGTAAAACCAAAAAAGCTTTTATATTTGGATACAATTATTCAAACACAGTTTGGGAACAGCATCTCACTTAGGTGCTGCTGACCAAAATTTAGTCAGTCCCTTCAATTAGGCCTTTTCATCTGTGGAACGTATCCAAGCCAACAATGTTCCTTGGCCCCTGGTGTCCTTTCCAAATCATATCTGACAGAGAGAGAACCCGCTGTCTGTACTCAAGATAGAAAATAACCTTAAAGTCTTAAGCAACGTGGGTTCATTATCATTTAAAAGGATTTTTAAAAACACAGAGGTTATGAATTTGACCATATAAAAGGTCCATTTAGCTTGCTGGTGACTGAGGTGTACAATGAGGTCAGATTTGAAGGTGACAAAAGTAAAAACAAAAAGAAAGTTGCCAAAAATTCTTAAAGCATTGTAAAAAGCTAAGGCAGAAATCTGTTTTTACCTTTAGATTTTGAATACATTGACTAATCAATTATATATTTCATCCGAGTATAATTTGTTTATAAGTAATAGCCGATTGATCCAATTTTTCTTACCTAAAACTATGTGAAAATCTATCTTAAGTATCTCCTGATGATATATGGTTGCATGATGTAGGTAGAATATTTCAGTTTGAAACTTTATGTAGCATTCTTTGAAAATCCCAGGTATCCATGGGTGACATACTTATCTCTCACATCAGTTGCCGGTTATACTCTGCAATTTTATTCTATGTAGAACATTCTAAGATTATACAGCATATCTTGAGATGATGAGACTTCACAGAATCCTGAAATCTTAAATTTGGAAAACACTTTAGAAATTATATAGCCAGCCTCCCACTCAAGATAGAAATATCCTCGCTGACAAGGATATCCCTGACAGAAATTATCACCCAGACTGTGTTTGAATGCTTTGCAAGTAGTCTTCTCTGTAGAATCTACTACACAAAAAGATCTTTCTTCTATACACTTATCCAAAGCATGTGAAATGGTTGAACAAACTAAAGTCTAATGCTAAGTCTGCAACATAGGAGACCTATTAAAAAGCTCATCATTTCTTGCCCATTTTTCATTGTTATTGCTCTGGACTTGACCTTGTTTCACAGTCTTCCCCCACAATGATATGACAGATTCTAAGACATAAAGTATAAACTACTTTTGCAGCCAAAGTCTTTCCAAAGCAAAGAGTCCAGGCATTCTGTCTTGAGTTTCCTCCAACTGCTTCTCAACCTCCCTAATGCCGTGATCTTTGAAGACAGCTCCTTATGTTGTGGTGATCCTTCCCAACCATAAAATTATTTTTGTTGTCCCTTCATAACTGTCATTTTGATACTGTTATGAATTGAGCAACCCCTATGAAAGAGGTCGTTCAACCCTCAAAGGGGTCATGATCTATAGGTTGAGAACTGGACAGATATAATTAATAGGGTATGATATGTTTTTTGTGTGTGAACCCATTTATTTTCAAGTAACTATAAATGATCATTTATTCTGGAATTCTTTCAGAACTAAAGGTCTCTTTTTCCAGAACATGTTTGATAAAGCAACGTGATTTTGTTTTGTTTTGGTTGTTTGGCCAGTGGGCATTGTATACCAGGCAGAGGAACGCAAAGTGACAGAGTAGGTAACACTCACTCCATTGATTGGAATTTTCTAACCCCTCCTCGAGAGAATGATGTGCCAGCTTCTGTAAAGATCAGCACCTTAGAAACCATGCTTCTCTGCCCTGTGGGGTTGCTGTGAGGGAGACTCAACTCTAAGGCAATGAGTTTATATGAATCTCTGCGTGGCAAACATGGTTAAAAGAACAGCTACTCTACAATAGAGGGTGGTCAGACTCTGCCCAAAGACATCTCAATAGAAAGCTCTGGCATGCTACATCCCAAAGGTCACAGTCATTGAAAACTAGATGATGCAACATTCTACTCTAAAACGCTTGGAGGTTTCATTGATCAGAATCAACTCAGAAACAAGGAGTGTGTGTGTGTGTGTGTGTGTGTGTGTGTGTGTGTGTGTGTGTACCGACTGGTCTCAAAACATTTTTTTCTTGAACTACTTGATATCACCACCTCCTTGTCCTTTCCCTTCCCCACCTAAGGGAGTTGATAGCACTGATGACTATATAAACCCACTAAATGAATAGCAGAATTGTATGTGAATTGATGTAAAATAGGGGTAGGGGTGGAATGGTCAATGCACCAGGTACTGGTTATGTTCTAGTGATGTGATGGTAATATTTTTCTGCCCTCTGGGAGCATAAAATCTAATGAAGTCAGACTGAAAAGAAAATGGATGATTTAAACCATGGTGGTACAGTTTTAACCAGCTCCAGTTAATCAGAAGGGCAGTAGTTCAAATTGATCAGCTGATGTGACATGTGATTCCATAAAGATTCCAGCTTTCAGAACTCTTAGGCAGTTCTATTCTGTGCTACCAAGTCCCAATCAATCAGAACTGATTGGCACTGAGTCAAAATGACTCAACATCAGCGGAGTTCCTGTTGATTTTGTAATTAGAAATGAAAAAAAGAAAGTAGAGGAATATTTGCCCCTGCACATGAGAGCCTTAATTTAAGCTTTCAAGGGGATTTTAGATATATCCTCAGCCATGGTCAATAAGTGTAAGTTTGGTACAAAGTGGAATAACCATTATTGAGGAATCGGAAGACTGGAGCAAAGTTGGAGGATGAAGTGTACCTCTCCTAACAGTATTCCTCCAGCTTAGTGGGATCTCATTTCCAAGTTCCGATTTTTTTACCAGCCAACAATGAATGCATTACTAGACACCTAAACCTTACTTGTCCAATTATCTAACGTATCTATGTTTGAATAAACCATCTTGATCTTTAGCTAAGTTTGTAGAAACAAAAATATTGTAGTAAACTCACTGACATGCAGTCACTTTTGACTTAGGGCAACTCCATAAGACAGTGTACGATTGAGTGCTACTTTGAGGTTCTGAGAATGGAAATGTTTTAAGTGTAGTCAGCCTCATCTTTCTCCCACAGAGTTACTGGTCATTTGGAACCGCTGACCTTGTAGTTAACAGCTCAGTTCATAGCCCATAATGCCACCAGATTTTCTACTCTGTCTTTTCTGTGCATAAATTTCCTTTCTAATTCACTTTCCAGTCTAATGTGGTGAAAGTCTGCTTGCAATCCTGATTCCTATATGTCCCTGAAAGTGGTGCCATTGCCACTTTGTTCCTCTGATTATGAGAACTGTGAAGTTTGTTCCACTTTCTCCCTAGTCATAATACTAATACCACATGCAATAACTTTGAGCAGACATGGAAAATAACTCCATTTTTCCTTAGAAACACACAACTCCACAGGAACAGGAGTTGAACCATTGACTGCTAGCTAGAAGACTGATCATTTGAATCCATGCAAAGACCTGGGAATCTGCTTCTGGATTGTCATAGCTTTGAAACCCTAAGCAGGAGATCTAGCACTTTGCAACACACAAGGCTATTGATCTAATACTTTGTAACACACAAGGCCATTGATCTAGTACTTTGCAACACACAAGGTCATTGTGAGTTGGAATCAATTCTATGACAATGGGTTCAGAAGAGAGACAAATTGGTCTTCTTAAAGGGTCTCTCATTTGGAATTTTCTAAGAAGAAAATTGGACTAATTAAAAAATTAGATGCGATTTAAAAATCTCTTACATGTCCTTTACTTGAATAGAAAATTCTTTGATTTTATAAACTTTAGGGCAAACACAATATTTTGCTCCCAGGTTTTCCAAATGATTGTGAAGTTCTTAGATTGGAATCCCTAGAAAATGCCTGGGACATGTTTCTACTGCCAGAAAACCTACATCGATTGGAGGCTAACTGTATTTTACAAGCCTCCGGAGCTTGATAGGCGGGTTCCCACAGATGACAAGCAACAGCAAAATTTTTCTGGACATGCAGTTAAACATTTATATGCCCACAGGAAAAGAAAAGTCTTCCACAACTCAAAGCAACAACTTATTTAAACTCTTTACTTCTTTCTTTCACTCATTCTTCTGACAAGTATTGAAAGGTGACTGCTGTGAGCTAGGAAATTGATAGAGTGCAAAGATGATTCACACAAGAATATGTGTGAATGGAATCATAAAGAATAATTTTTTTTCTGTAGAGAAGATCAAATATTCATAAGAAAATTTATGATTGATTAATTTTAAAGGCCTTAGGAGTCTCAGAAAAAATGGCTATGCAATATTTGGTATTGATTATGTGGATTGTAAATATCCATGGTGGTGAGCTAGGCATTGAGCTCCTGAACACAGGGATGGTGGCTTAACCAAACCAGCCAACCTACACCTTACAAGAAAAAGATGAGCTGTCTGTTCCATAAAGATTGACAATCTCTGAAACTATATATTGAGTCACTAGAGGAATAATTGATTCAATGGCAGTAGGCGTCTCTTTTTTTCTTTTTAAAATGGGGGTTATGCTTTGCCACCTCAATTTTCCATATATTTAATGAATATAAAAACGAGCGGAACTGCAGCCCTCGGGCTTGGCGGTTCAAATCCAGCAGCGGCTGGGTAGCGCCCACGACCACCAGAGGCAGTGATGCCCACAAAAAAAAAAAAAAAAAAAAAAACTTGAAACAGTTCTTTTCTGAGATGAGGGCTAAGTAAGAAGAGTTCAGAGAGCAGAGGAACATATGTCAAACTATATGGTTGTGAGAGACGGCACTTTGTATTTTTTCTAGCTGCCTAGAAATTAGCTATCCTTGATTCTTCCTACACACAAACGCAGGTTTTCAGTACTTCAAGATAAATAAATGAAGATCATACTTAGGCACACTTATGGTCTCCATCTGAGATGAGTATATAGTCTTTGGTTGAAGGATTATTGCAGTGATTATGAAGGTTTTCAACTCATTGATTAGCATTCATTTTATGAGACTGATACTGAAAAAAAATACCGTTAATTAGAAAAATAAGGTAATGCTTATTTTCATAATAATTTTTTAACTGTTGGAAATTTTTCTATAATGTGATTTAGACTGTGGGTTGAATAAGGAAAGTGAACTTAATTTCAAATGAAAATTGCATACTGTGTTAAAAGGTAAGAACAAAAAATAATTAGGCCTCAATGCCTAAAAAATTTCTGTTTTATAAATAGAATATATTTATTCTTACTATCTCCATGGCAATAAGTGCCATGGATCTAATAAGAAGAAGAAAGATGTATCTTCCAAGTGTAAGACCATGGTAAAACTAGTCTATTAATCCACTCTGACTAAAATAGAGTGTAAAATACTGGTGACATGTTTCATTTGGGTTTGGGGAGAGCTGTCCCAAGAAAACACTAGTGTAGTAGAAGCAGAAAAAATCGAAGCTATAAATAACATTTTTGGTGGAGAAGATCAGCTACGGATATAAATATTGTTGGCAAAAATTATATAATAATATAAAGACTTTAAGCATTTTAGAAAAAAATACCACCCAAATTAAGTATTGATTCTGGGAATGACAAGGATCCCTGGTGGCTCTGTGGCCTAGGATACAGATTGCTGCCTGCAAGGTTGATGGTTCAAGGCTACAAGGAGGGCAGGGCAGTGAAAGGTTTACACAGTATTTTCAGCAGAAGACTTTTGTGTTCCAAATGAGTATTATTAATCTTGCAAGTATAGGTATATTGGGTTGAGTGACCTGCATGAATGACCTGCAATCATTCTACATGCCCAGTGAGATTTTCAGTGATTTCACCTCGCTGCCTAAAACCAAAGAAACCCCAAAATTTATAATAAATTTATCAACACCCTCTTTTGGCTTTCTCTTGTGTTATTTTTCACTGCTTTTTTTCTTTTGCTAGTTTCTGATTTCCATGGAGCCATTCATAACTTACAGCTCTTAAAAGTCCACCCCTTTCCCTGAGGACTCCTCCAAATCACACATACTTGTCTAAGTGACACTAAATATATATTTTACAGCATATCTTACTTATTATTGCTTACACAAACTTATATCACTTGGCTTATGATAGACCACACCAAATCCTGATGTTGCTGCTGTTAAGTGCCATCGAGTCAGCTTCGCCTGGTGCTGAACCGCTGCGCAACAGAACAGCAGATGGCCCAGTCCCGCTCCAGCCTCCCAGTTGCAACTGTGCTTTGCCCATTGTTGTGGCCCCCTGTCTCATCCATCTTGTGGAGGCTCTTCCTCCTTTTACTGCCCCTTTCTCCAGCATGATGTTCTTCTCCAAAGGTGAAGATGCATTTACTTAGGTATAGACGCAAATCCCATTGGAATTTAGGTATGTGCCTTCTCTTCCCTAAGCCATTTTCATTTACAATGATTTCTCTTAAGACTCTCTCCTTTGCTTTGTTTCTGCCTTATGTATTGTTTTCCTAAGCCTTTCTTGTTGCATAAAGCAAGGATATTTGCACCTTATAAATTATGCCAAAAATAAGAAAAAAAGAAAACTTGGAGTCATAAAAATAAACACATACATACATGCATAAAGCAAAATAAGATAACAAATAAGGTTTAATGATCTGATGGACTTGGTGTGAAAAAATATGATAAAATACAATAAATAGTATATATATTAGAAAATATCATGAAAATCATTCCAGTAAAAATAGCAAACAATAGAATTCATGTCAGAATAAGCACAAGTATATTCCAGATAATTAGTTAAACAAAACACATAAGTGAAATAAAATAAAATTTACTAGTGCACATAAAATGAAACATGGATAAATTGAAGTTATGGAATTAATATCATTGAATTATACATTTCAAAAATTTTGACTAACTTAAATTTTTACTAACTTATATTGAACCCTCCAATATTATATATTGTTTCTATTTTCCAAAGGTATAGATATTTCCATTAATTTTTTGCCAGCTTTATGGACATATATTTTACATATCATACAATTCAATAGTTCAAGTGTATTAAAGAGTTATACAATCATCTTCACTATCAATTTTAGAAAATTGGCTTCTTTCCTATACTCAATGTCATCAGCCATTCATCTTCCCCCAATCTCCTCCATCATACCCCCTAAGAAATCTTCAATTGCTACCTCAATAACTCTGCCCATCTGGATTTCATATACAGAAAAACATAGAAAACAAAATACAGACAACAACAAAAACTACTGTAGCCCACATGGTAGGAAGGCTAGTCACCTCCTTGGTCTGGGATCAGAGGGGATTCACTGGAGGCTTACTCCATGCGTGGGCCCTGAGAATGGCATGCTGACACCTCCTCTCCCCCATGGACTCCTGCAAATGGAGGCTTCATCATTTAAGCTGTGACACCATTCCTTCCTTCAGGTTTGGATTGTATCATTTGCAGTACTTGGGAAACACAAGCCGGTGTGCTTCTTCCTTCTAGCCCAGTTGAGGCCTCCCTGAGATGGCTGCTTATTTGAAGAAAATACTTTAAGACTCTAGACACCAGTCTCTCTAAAAGCTGGCACCATCTGGTTTCTTCACACTTGGCTGTAGCACCCGTATCTTCGGTGATCTCTTAATGAGGGAAATCATAAAGCAGGGCCATTTCATAAGAACTAATTTTTCTCAGATTGGGGCTAAAGTTAAGTGTGTGCTCTAACACCATTTACTTATCTATTGATCTTTTGGAAGATTTTTACATATTATATTTAAGTATAAATTATATTATTTTAAAGCATAAATATAAACCATACAGTATTTCTTTGTTCCATTCAGGTTACTGCCCCTTGATCTATATGCAATTTCTGCATGAACACAAGTGTTATAGGTAAGCTCGTGGTGCCAACATGGCCAAAGACGATAGGTAGATCTGTTGTGACAACACGGCCAATGAGCACACGCGATCAATTGAAGGGCGGAGATAGAAAAGGCTTGGCAAGCTCCGCCCTTGCTCTCTTTCTTTCAGATCTTTGGGCCCCGGACAGCTGCCTTATTCCTCCTGTGCCTTGACCTCCAAGCAGCACAACCCGTGGGAGGCCTAAACGTGGACTGTGTAGCTGTGAGTTGAGGTTTCTTCAAGTCCTGCTTCACCACACTCCTGAAATATACATCTCTTGAGCTGGAGACTGTTGCACTCTGTCATCTGGCTGACTGTTGGTGACCTGCTTTGCTGTTTGCTGCTGGTGGCTGGATAGCCTGAATTGCTCTACAGAAGACTGTTTGATCACCCTCAAGACTCCGAGGACTGCCAGTCTACTAGCTGTCTCATGCAAGTGAGTTGCACCAAGCCATTTGTACTGCTTTATAGATTAGTTAACTGTTTATTATCTTATATGTCCTTTTAGCTACATAAATATTTAAAGAGAATTACTGGTGTCCTGGTTTTGTTTCTCTAGAGAACCCTGCCTGACACATGTGGTACCAGGAGTGCTTCTAGAGAAATAAAATCATAAATATGGGTTTATTTGATTGGTTTTACATTCAGATTAGTCTTAAGAGCACTGATTATGCTAATTCTATACCTAAAGCCATGGGTAATTTTGCCACTCCTACTAGCCCATGGTGTGAAATAGCAAAGCTAATAACTAAAGTAGGAGCACCGGTAGATGGGGTGATTGTTAAAGGAGAGGCTCTGGGAGATCGCATGTTTGGTATTTTTCAGCAGTTTTGTCAAGATGCCAAGTATAGGGACACTGGTTGGCTGGTTCTCCTTACAATGGACTATGTGATTAAGGAGAGGGATTGCCTCAGGGTCTCAGAAGCATGTCTCAAGTGCCCACTCATAGACTTGCTACAAAGGAGAGCCTTCTTGTCTGTAGTAAAAGAACCAACAGTGCTGAGAACCAGGTCCAGTCAATAGCTCCACCCCTCCCAGCTGAAGATAGTAATCCACTAACAACAAAACGACCCACACCTGAGCAAATTAAGCAAACAAACTACTCTAGGTGAAACGCCAGGTGGGGCTGCATCTCTACCATTGCCTGAGGGAGATGACTTACAAGATAGTGCTGAGAACACCCAGGAAACATACTCACCATTGATAGTGTCTGCTAGACCTGTAACTAAAATTAAGGCAAGGAAAGCTCCTAAGGGTGAGGTCAAGGTGACTCCTCAAGAAAAAGCACGCTATACTCACAAAGAACTGCTTGAGCTTTCAAATATGTACAAGCAGAACCCTGGGGAATATCCCTGGGAATGGTTACTTAGGGTGTGGGATACTGGTGCAAGAAATGTAATATTAGATCAGTCTGAGTTTCTGGATATGGGACCCCTAAACACAGACTCTTCTTTCAATGTCTCAGTGAGAGAGGCTAAGAGATGCTCCAAGTCCTTATTTGGTTGATTTACTGAAGCATGGGCTGCCAGATGGCCTAGATTAGACCAACTTCCAGTGCCTGGCCTACCTTGGTACACTGTAGAAGAAGGCATCCAAAAGCTGAGGGGAATTGGGATGGTGGAATGGATCTATCAGGATACTTGCACAGACCCCAAAAAGGGGTTTCCTGAGGACATGTTCTTCACCTCAGCCATAAGGAACAAGTTTGAGAGGTGGGCCCCAGAATCTGTGTAAACTCTAGTAATTGCCATTTTCTGTGTACCAGGATTAACTGTGGGAACTGCCCTAAGTGAACTCCAACATTTGCCACAATGGGGCTGATTGGACTCCATGGTGACAGAGGGCAAGTGTCAGCACTGAATCAATAGAAACAGGGTAGACGTGGTTATAATAGACAACAAGGCTTTTGTAGTAATCAAAGCAGCCTGTCTCATGTGGATTTATGGCATTGGCTAATTAGTCACGGTGTCCCTAAGAGCGAAATACATGGGAAACCTACTAAATATTTATGTGACCTATACAGGCAGAAGAATGCTAGATCAGGTGAACAGCGGGATAGGCAGTCATTGATCACTCAACCAATTTCCAGACCTGAGCCAGTTTACAGACACACAACACTCTGAATGAGGGAAAGGCCAGGTCCTTTGGAAGGAGGACCCTGCTACATCACTAAAGGTTTATGCTGTTAGTCTTTCTTCTAGCCTTCCCCAAAGGGACCTGTGGCCTTTCACAAGAGTGACTGTTCATTGGGGAAAAGGAAATAATCAAACTTGTCAGGGATTACTGGACACTGGCTCTGAACTAACACTAATTCCATGGAACCCAAGTATTTTGAAGGCCCGCCACTCAGAGTGAGGCTTATAGCGGTCAAGTTATTAATGAAGTTTTAGCTCAGGTATGCATCACTGTGGGTCCGGTGGGTCCCTGAACCCATCCTGTGGTTATTTCCCCAGTTCCAGAATGCATCATTGGAATAGATATACTTAGTAACTGGAAGAACCCCCATATTAGATCCCCGAAATTTGGAATAAGGGCTATTGTAGTGGGAAAGGCCAAATGGAAACCATTAGAATTGCCATTGCCTAGGACAATAGTAAACCAAAAGCAATACCGCATTCCTGGAGGGAATTGCAGAGATCAGTGCCACCATAAAAGACTTGAAAGATGCAGGGTTCGTGATTCCCACCACATCTCCATTTTACTCACCCATTTGGCCTATAAAGAAGACAGATGGATACTGGAGAATGACTGTGGATTATCATAAGCTTAACCAGGTGATGACTGCAATTGCAGCTGCAGTTCCAGATGTGGTCTCATTGCTTGAGCAAATTAATACTTCTCCTGGTACTTGGTATGCAGCTATTGATCTGGTCAATGCCTTCTGCTAGATACTAATCTCAAAGGACCACCAAAAGCAGTTTGCCTTCAGCTTGCAGGGGCAACAGTACATTTTCACAACTCTCCCCCAGGGGTACATCAACTATTTTGCCCTGTGCCATAATTTAGTCTGAAGGCACCTCGATCACCTGTCTATTCTACAAAATGTCACACTAGTTCATTATATTGATGGCATTATACTGATTGGACTCAATAAGAAGGTTGTATCAAAGACTTTAGATTCCTTAGTACAGCATCTGTGTACAAGAGGTTGAGAAATTAACCCAACAAAGATTCAAGCACCCTCCACCTCAGGAAAATTCCTAGGGGTCCAGTGGTGTGGAGCATGTCAAGATATTCCTACTAAAGTGAAGAATAAACTATTGCATCTGGCTCCCCCAACAATGAAATAGGAGGCATATTGCCTAGTGGGCCTCTTCAGATTTTGGAGGCAACAAATCCCTCATTTGGTTGTTCTTCTTCAACCTATTTATCAAGTGACATGAAAGGCCTCCAATTTTGTGTGGGGCCTGGAACAAGAAAAGGCTCTGCAACAGGTTCAGGCTGCTGTGCAAGCTGCTTTGCCACTGGGACCATATGATCCAGCTGACCTAATAGTGCCAGAGGTGTCAGTTGTTGATAAAGATGCAGTGTGGAGTCTTTGGCAGACCCCTATTGGTGAATCACAGCATAGACCATTGGGATTTTGGAGTAAAGTCCTGCGATCCTCTGCAGACAACTACTCCCCCAGTGACGCTCATGTAATGTACAAGAGAGAGGTTTATAAAGTATTTATCAAGCAGAGACCCCAGTCCAGGCCATTTCAAGCCCGTAAATTCCTTTGCAGTCTCCTGCAGTCACAAGCAATGATGCAGAAGGCAGGGATATTACGGGCCAGTGGGTGCAAAGTCTTGTGGATCCTACGGTGTTGGATGCATGTCCAGTGCTGTGGTCTCCACCAGCATGGCTGGCCACCAGGGAGGTGAAGGCAAAGAAGGTGGGGAAGGTTCCTAGGACCTTCTGTGACCTGATTGACAGTCTAGATTCCACACTTACACTTCAAGTTGACGTGGAATTACGTAACTACCACAATATGTACATATAAATTGAACATAACTGTATATATGTGTCTGAATGTCTCACATCTTTCTTCTTTTCTATTCAAAGATGACTTTTGGAAATTGTGGAATGTTAATAATTTTCTACATAAATAGCATTACTAGGAAAGCCGCTGTGCTTCCTTGCATGATTTTTTCTTCGATGTATCGGTGGAAATAACTTTTTTTAAAATCATTTTAATGGGAGCTTGTACATCGTTTTTCACAATAAATGAATCAATATACTGTGCCAGGCACCTTCACATGTCCGCTGTCATTATCATTCTCCAATCATCTGCTTGTTCCCTTGAGCCCCTAGTATCGGCTTTTCCATCTCTTCCCCCCTTCCCCTGCTCTCTCCTTCCCACCAACCCTCAATACTCTATAAACTATTATTGTTCCGTCATATCTTACACTGTCTGACCTCCCCCCCAACTCACTCCCCTGATGCCAATTCTTCAAATAGGAGCTTATGTGTATAGTCTTACAGTTGGTTCTTTCCACCCCACCTGCTCTCCACCCCTCCAGCATCTCCAATCTAACCATTAGCCCAAAAGGGCTCACCCATCCTGGTTTTCCCATATCTCCAGCTCCCCTCTCCACCAGTGTACCTTCTCCAATCCAACTGGATTTGTAAGGTAGAGTTGGTACCATGATGGTTGGTGGGAGAGAAAGGCTTCAGGAACTAGAGGAAATTTGTATGCATATCATCACTGCACGGCTGCCCCTTGACTGGTCTGTCTCCTCCCCGTGACGCCCCTGTAAAGGGGTGACCAATTACTCACCAGTGGGCCTTAGCCTCCCACCCTGCTCTTCCCCCCATTCATAATGATGTGATTCTTGTTCTTTGATTCTCGATACCTGCTCCCTCCGGCCCCTCTTGATCATGCTGGTGTGCTTCTTCCATGTGGACTTTGCTGTTTCTGCACTGAATGGCGACTCGATTATCTTCAAGTCTTTGATACTCCAGACATTCAATCATTTGGTAGCTGGGCACCATCGTTTCTTCTACTCTGTTTGCCTCTGTATCCATTTGTCTTCAGTGATATCAGGAGTCAATTGGTCCATTGATTTTAGTTTTTGTTCTTTGATGCCTAATGCCAGATTGTTTCAGTACCTCATGATCGCACAGGCAAATGAGCTTCTCCTATGGCTACACATATGGTCTACACATGGCCTCAATGAGCACAGTGATAATGTGTTTTGCCTAGAACTTCCACCACTGTGTGGTCATGCTGGCTGTTATGTTTCTTCTGTGTGGGTCAAGTAAGCTTCTTTTATGGTGGCTTTTGTTGCTCCTGAGCTGGATGGCTGCTTATTTATGCTCAAGATAGCTGGGCACCATCTGCTTTCTTCTCCACTCTTGCTCATGCTCCCACATGTCTGCAGTGGGCACCATGGGGATGTGTGTACACAGTGATATGTTTCCCCTCCCCCCACCCCATTTGATGTCTATTGCTTAGACCTTTCACTACTGTGTGGCCCCACTGGCTGTTGTGCTTCTTTTGTGTGGGTGTGGTCTCTTCTCAAGTAAATGGTTTATTGTTTATCTTCAGGCTTTTAAGACCTCAGATATATCCTTTGATAGCTGGACACCATCAGGTTTCTTCACCACATTTGCTTATGCACCAATTTTGCTTCAGTGATCATGTTGGGCCAGTGAGCCTCGAGGAATACCAGATTCA
>PVJH01026935.1:15579-29468 GCA_004026705.1 Nesogale talazaci
CCTCGAGGAATACCAGATTCGTAGAACAAAGTGTTCTTGCATTGAGGGAGCACCAGGGAGAGAGCCCAAGGTCCACTTGCTACCATAGTATTTGGCCTATAGATATGTTCTTAAATTTATTCCCACCTTATAATTGATAGTTGTATTTATGTATGGACATACCTAT
This sequence comes from Nesogale talazaci, assembly GCA_004026705.1. Taxonomy (NCBI): domain Eukaryota; kingdom Metazoa; phylum Chordata; class Mammalia; order Afrosoricida; family Tenrecidae; genus Nesogale; species Nesogale talazaci. Next base: position 15,746 of record PVJH01026935.1, read on the forward strand.
GTTTAGACCCCTGCAAGTGCCCTTTGCCTTCTAACTCGTTCTTCTATTTCCTTCCATCTCCCTCCTATCCCACCATCATGTTCCACCTTCACTGGCATTTCAGTGTTTCCTCACACAATCATTGTCCTTGCTTAATCCTGACCAGACCTCCCAAACCCTCCTTTCCATCAATTCCAGACCACTTGTTGCTCCCCCTCCCCTGTCCATGTGCTGGTCCATACCCCCTTCTCCTCGCCTCTCTCATGCCCCCAGGAATCGTTGTTTGCCCAGTCCTTTCTGTGGCACATTGGGTCTCAAGAGGATGTATTCCTCTGAGCATCATGTGTCAGCATGAAGCTTGGACCAGCTCTCTTCCTTTTCCTCCCTTCTTGTTTTGTCCCTGTGGGTGTGGGATGCTGGCCCCTCCCCCAACCTGTTCTCTGCCACGCCCACTTCTAGGGATGGAATCTATCTGACTCTGGCGCATCCTGCTCTGTAGCTCTCTCTTTTCTTGTGTCCTTCCATGTGTCCACGCTGTCCTCATGTTGGGTGCTTCGTGGTAGGAACTGCTTGCCCATGGAAATATCTTAATAAATGCTAGTCTAGAGGAAAATTAAATTCTTAAATATTTAATTTTCCTTTCAGCTTCCAAACCACCACCTATCAATACACACCCAGCACACACATGTTCAAATATTTGCATACACACAATATATTAAGATAATAGGATTTTATCTGATATGTGCATTATATATGTGCTGTTTCACTAATATTTTTCTCAAATTATCAAGCATATCCTCACAATTGCATTCATGCCTAACACTTTAAATGCATCATCTGCTTTGGAGCTGCAAACATACAGAATAACGTGACTCAAGACTTGATTGTCTCAAGGGCATGGGACATTGTTAGTGCTTCCATTCTATTGCTTTGTGTTCTTGGCAGAGCTGCTTGCCTAATATAGCAGAGTAGGATTGTTTGGTTGTTTAGACACAAACCTCATTTCAGTGTCTTACAAGCTACACGGATACTAAAGTCACACATAGAAGTGACACAAGTTAATTACACCATTCTCCAAGAGTGTCAGAACACAGAGCAATGTGGGAGGAGGGCCACTTGAAGGAGAACTCTATTTAAACTCTTACAGACAGTGAAAAGTAGAGTGAATCCTTCTGTATGCTCAGAGAAGGTATCAATGTTTCTATAAGCTCAACTATGTTAAAGGATTTCTCCAAAGTGGTTTATTTGAATCCAGAAGTGAGAAAATTCAGGTTCATGCACTATATCTTCTTTAAATTTGCTTCATATGTGGAATACTCTATAGCATGTATGTATGAATATATATATGTATGATTTTGAATTGGTATAACCTGTTTTCAATTATGTATCTGACTTGTGAAATATCTAAAATTTGACTTTGAGACCAAAATATCCAGGATAAATAAACCCATCCTGGTTATAACAATTATTCTCCTGACTAAAATATAAGCAATATGCTGTTTATCAAGTGTGGAGTTGAAATTCCTTTAGGTTTATGTTCTCATAGATAAGAAGTTGCAGTGGAGCAGAGGTCATGCCAGGGGTGCTTAGAAGTACCAAGACTATACTGTATCTCTCTAAGGCTCTTGAGAACTCTAGAAGATAACGACCTGAGGAAATGAACAGAGTGGTCATGAATAATCATAGAAGGTACATCAAAATGTATGCTTTATTTTTGTAACCCCTGTGTCGTGGTGAGTGGAAAGAAACCAAACATGTCTTGCATTCTTCTGAAATTTCTGAAGGGATTGCATACTGTGTGGAAATTAAGCACTCAAATCAGAAGTCTCCAGTGATGCACCGAGATAAAATATTTTACTTGAAAGGTAAAGAAATGGCAGGGGAGTTATGTCTGACCACCTTTGATTCCAGAAGGGAGAAGGAGAATGCAAATCTATGTCAGCTCAAGCCTGATTGTCACAAAGCGGAGGTCAGACATCCACCATCCTACTTCTTTAGCCCTACTCTTACACCAGTCACTCTTCCCATGGCAATGGCTTCTCAAATAATAATACAGAGCTCTCAAACAATACTCCCAATTATGGAGGAGTTTATTACAAAAATTAACAGGCTGAGGATCAGAACACTTTAAAGACTCAATATTTTGTCCAGGGCAGCACATTTTCTCAGCCAGTAGCCATTGTGTCTCTCAGATACTCAGGTTCTCAATCATGATCCTTATGGTCTAGAAACTTACTACCCTGCCTCATGGTCTCAATGCTGCTCCTCTGCTCTGGGTCTCATTATTTGGGTGCTATCATCTCTGATGCTTTAGATAAGAGGCCACTTCAGACAGAGATTTCACGAGGCAATGGTTTTCTTTTTGATCATCATAAGATTCTCACTCCCCCTGATCTGAGATGGTTCACTTAAAAATCCAGTAGAATGACAAAACTGATATTCACACACCCGATTTTCATAGTCTTACCTACTCATTTGATGGAGGTTACAAAGGCATGGACAGAAAGTGTATACCAATTAATTTCACCTCATCACAGAAAGATGAAACATGATAAATATGTTGCCATTTAATTTTTGAAAAACTTGCTTCCATGTTGGGTATGGGATGTTTTTAACTATAATTAATGAAGAACTGTGTGGAGACCAAGAGGCAGTTGACAGAATAAAATGAGGAATGCTGCATGGTTTAAGATCAGGAGGGATGGGCATCAAATTGTACCCGTTCACCATAGTTATTCAATCTATATATTGAGCAAATAATAAGAAAAGTTATACTGCATGAAGAACACCACATTAGGGTTGAAGGAAGTGTTATTAGCCACCTATGATATGCAGATGGCATGACCTTACTTACAGAAAGTAAGGAGACCTTGACGTACTTGCTGTTGGAAATCAAAGACAACAGCCTTCAGTATTGATAGCAACTCAAAGGTAATAAAGCCAAAACCCGGAAAAGCACACAAATGGACCACACCATGATAAAGAGAAGGTTGAAATTGTCAAGGATTTCATTTTATTTGGGTCCACAATCAAGAAATGAAATTATTATATTGCCTTGGGCAAATTATCTCCACAAAAGCTCTTTAAAATGTTAAAGAACAAAGTTATCACCTTGGGAGCTAAGATGTACCTAACCCAAATCATGATATCTTCAATTGCTTCATATGCACATAAAAGCTGGACTATGAATAAGGAAAACTGCAGAATGGATATGTGTAGTGTAGTGTTCTGGAATTTTGAAAGCATTATGGAATGCAAGAAAGAAAAACAAATCTCTGTTGGAAGAAGTACAGCCACAATGATCATTGGAATTGAGGAAAGTGAGATTTTTGTCTCACATATTTTGAGCATGTTATCAAAAATGCCAACCCTTGGATTAAAACATGATGCTTGGTAGAGAATCAGAGAAAAAAAAACAGCAGGCCCTCAAAAAATGCTTTAACACAAGGACTGAAACAATGGACTCAAACATGACAGTGGTGAGGGTGGTTCAGAAGCACCTGATCTTCTGTTCTGTTGCACATAGGTCACTATGAGTTGGAACCAATTCAGAGGCACTTAACAACAATCACAACAACAATATTCATTCCATAGTTGTGTATGGGCGAGCCACAATAAGAAAAGTAGATCCCCTGAGTTCCAAATTGAGGTTGTATAATAACAGAAGTATAATAATTGGCAAAAAGTTATAGGGCATTCACATTTTAAAATGTGATATGTTAAAATTAGACATTTTCCCCTTAAATTTAATCATTAATGATTTACCTTGACAACATTCACAATCTAGACTTATTTTTACTGACATATCATTTATATTCTATTTGAAATACCTTGGACATATTTCTGGCAGCAAATGTATCACTGTAATCATTAAAGTGACTCTTCATGTCTTAAATTGAGAAAAGGATGTCAAGGAATGTGATGAGTCGCAGAGAGTGAGTAGATGAGATCTGAAATTTTAGATGAGTTTGTTCCCACAGTGAATAATTCACAGATGGCTAAAATGTATATTTTTATATTCTCTAAATAAAAGATAATCTCTCAAGCTTTTGTATTGTTGGCAGTAGTATTATATCAGGTCTGGATATGAGTAGTTGATCCATAGATAAATTAGTCTAAATTGTCAATATTATATTTGCGAAAATTAAGTGAAATAATTTGTACAGTCATATATACAGTAAGTGACATAATCAGGAAAGAAATCTGGAAATAGTCTTCCACTACAAAGGGTCAGGAGACTATGGCAGGGTTCATGAGCCTCAAGTGGTATTATATGATATACAAAAGGACACATCAAAAAAAAGCACACATATTTTAAATACAAAAAGTATAACTAAATAATGTTTATATCCTAACCCCTGAATATGGTGGCTAACTTATTTCATATGGCAAAAGACATTTTGCAGATGTGATTAAGAATCTTGAAAAGAAATTTCACCATCAACTATCCAACCCTGTCCACCTCATAATTTGAATTAAAAGTAGAGAAACCTTCTCAGGAGATTGTGATAATTAGGTTATCTGTGTCGACATGTCTCCTTTCAGAATGTGTGGGCAGAGTTTAGCCTGTAGCTGCTTGTTTGGAGGACAACCAAGATAAATGGCTTTCTGAGGTCAGCCTCCTTCTCCCTTTCTCCCTGGATATCAAACCAGCCCACTGCAACCCACTGGTCCCTTGCTACCACCTGTGGTAACTGTATCCTGTGTCACCTGTGGGCCCAGGTAATTGAAGGATCGTGTTGCCATGCAGTGTATCCCAAGAGTTCCAGGATCCATGCAACTGCCCCCCTCCTCCCCACCACTTCCCATTTTCCTGCTGTTGCCACCTCATCCTGCCATGTCTGCTGCTTGGCTTGAGGGCAGATCCCACTGTCTGTTTCCTTGACCTTGGATTAACAGGCAGCAAAATTTGAAGGACCTTCAGTATATTAACTCTTCCACAAAAGTGAGTTGAACTGAGCCCTCTGCACTGCTGTGTGGACTAATTAGCTGTAGCAGTTCTTCTCACTGTATAAACCTATCCTTTATATATATATTAGGGGTGGCCCCACTTCCCCCCAAATAGGTATTTTTCAAAGTTTTGTGTTAAATTTTTTTTTTACATAATAACCTTGTCATCTTCAAAGTACTCTCCCTTACATTTAATACATTTGTCAAATCTACAACTCCATCCTTGGAAACATTTTTCAAATTCATCTGTTTAGAAGGTTGACAGCACCTTCCTTGAGTTTTTTTTGCCCTTCACATCTTCTACAAGGTCAAGTCGCTGCTCTTTCATGTCCCTCTGCATTCTCAAAACAAAAAGAAGTTTCACAGAGTGAGGTCAGGGACAAGAGAGACCTACTGTTTCTTGTCAAAAACCGGCATGCTGAGATGACAATGTGAGCAGGAGCATTGTCATATAGCAAAATCAGTCCCCCTTCTGCCACAAACCATACCTTTTTGGTCACACAATGGTACACAATCTTTTCAGATCCTCTAAATAGAAAGCTTGATTATCAGTCTGACCTGGTGGAAAGAACACCAAATACATCCTCTTCACATCACATCCAGGTTTTGAGGGCTACTCATTTTATTTCTTTAGAAAACACCGTCTAACACACACAAAAAAAGTGTTATAATAGAAGGGTCAAAGTTACTGGCTTTTATACTGGACAAAGAAACAAAATATATGTTGGAAAATGCAAAATGATAGATTTTTTTCCCCCTAGCGACTCCAAGGAGAAATAAATCCCTGTAATCGCTGCCTTTAGCCTCATGAGATCTGTCCCAGATTGCTGGCTTACAAAAATGGAGGGTTACAAATCCATGTTGTTTTAAACGACTACATTTGTATTTACATTTTATATCCCCTGGGGAAAAAAACCTAATAGAACCTTCATTTGAATAAATGAAATTTATCTTCATTTTATGAAGCTATGGTAAATAATAGTTTTTAAGCATTCTATTGGTGAATGTCCATCTATATTTGTTTCTATGTATACATTAAGAAAGGGATGGCTGAGTTAAAGAGAATATAAACATATATTCAATGCTAATTCCTGCTACCCGTTTTTAAATATTATACTCATTTCCATTCCCATCAGCAATGGACCGACATTTTCAATTCAATACACCTTTTCTAGATATTGTGACTGGGAGTTTTCACAGTTTACTCTGTTTCCTCATTATTAAAACAGTATACTGTCATTTAATAAATAGAGTTGGATTTTATCAGATTATGTCTTGATATCCACTGGAATTATTAAATTTTCTCCTATGAAATATTTGATTATACTGATAGATTTCTGTTAAACTACCTGAATTCCTGGAACGAATTCTGTTTAATCACAAAATACATTTTTCTTCATGTCAATGAAGCTGATTTGTTAGTGCTTTATTTAGAGCATATGAAGTTGGATTGAGAAGGGACATTTTCCAATGAGCTAGATTTCTTTTCCTGTCCTTGTAAGTCTGGGTATGAAGATTATGTGAACTTTACAGTAAGACCAAGGAAGAGTCTTCTCTTACCTATTCCCTAGTAGATTTTGTGCAGTGATGAACTTTGGATAAATTAAATAGGTAGTTCTTATGGTGCTAATTTCTTCATGGAAGGATTTGAAAGCTAGAATATTTAAGAGATATTAGACTGTTCATATTTTAAAGATTCTGTTTAGTTATTTGCATTTTTCAACAACATTGTTTATCTGGGTTCTCTAAGGATGCAAATCCAGTGAAGTGTGTGTGTGTGTGTGTGTGTGATAGAGAAATTAAGTTATTTCGAGAACTGACTCACAAAGGTGTATAAGGCATAAGTGCACTCCGGTTTAAGGCAGTGAGTCAGATGTAAGCCTACTGCCTCTCCTGTCTTTTGGTTAAAGTGGCTGACAAACAGAAAACAGGAAGATAACCTAGCTCTACTAGTGGATGCGGACCTGGATGAATCCTAGGTCACTTGAACAAATTTATTTCAGCAGACCCCTGATGGCTTTTGGGATCCACAGGTCATTTGACAGGGAGTGAATTAACTCGATGCAGGATGCAGACCCAGCAGTAGAAGTGAACTAGCTTCTATACATTCTCTATCTCTACTCTGGATGAAACCACCGTCAATTGTATCAAGTCTGTCACCAGACTCAGGAGATGATCCTGTTCTTCCCACAACTGCTTGTGTGCTTTATTGAAGATTTCATCATGGAGATGACCAAACTGTCAAAGTATTTCCCTATTTTATTAAAGTTGTCAAATTTATTAGCTTAATATTCATTATTGGCTAATTGTTAGCTCAGGAAAGATCAACAGCTGCAGAAGGACTTTGTGTTTGGTAAATTAGAGGGGTACCAAAGATAAAGGAAGACCCTCAACAAGATAGATTGACTCTGTGGCTGCAAAAATGGGCCCAAACATCCGCATCCTTGTGAGGAAAGGACAGAGGCAGGCAAGGTTTCCTTCTGTGGTGCACAGGGTAGCTATGCTACCTGCAACTGACATGACAGCACCGAACAACCACAGTCATTGTCTCACTTCTATTTGTTTGGTATATATAGATACAAACATTGTTCGATTATCTTCAGCAAAATTTTACTCGCATGTGATGCCAGTTATATTGTTCTATAGTTTAGCACTGTGTTGGGTCACCTTTTTTTTTTGGGGGGGGGGGGAATGGATACAAATATGGATCTCTTCCAGTCAGTTGGCCAAGTAGCTTTTTTCTAAATTTCCTCACTTAGATTGAGTGAGGGACACAGCAGTTGGAGCATGACATTGACAGGAAGCTGATAGAGGGTCAGGCCAGAATGAGAAGAGAATGTGGAACAAGGGATATCATTGCTGAAGTCAGCTGTTTCTTGACTAACTTAGAGAATACCAGAAAGTTGTCTACTTGTGTTTTCTTGACTATGCAGACATTCAACTGTGTGGATCATAACAATTATGGATAGTTGGGAGAAGAATGAGAATTCCAGAAAATTTAATTGCATTCATGGTATGTGAATCAGGACACCATGTTGAAAACAGATCAAGGGAATACTCTATGATTTAAAATCAAGAATGTTGCCTGTCAGTGTTGTAGCTTCTCACCATACTTCTTCAACCTGCACACTGAACATATAATCAGAGAAGCTGGATTATAGGAAGAATGTGGTATCAAGATGGGAAGAAGGCTTAATAATGACCTGATATATGTAAGAAACACAAACTTGCTTCCAAAAGTGAAGACTTGACACACACGCTGATGAAGAGCAAGGACTGCAGACTTCAGTGTGGAATCAAACTCAATGTAAGGAACAAAAACCATTCAGTGTAACTGAACCAAAGATCAACATCACGATAAATGTAGAAAAGTTGAAGTTGTTAAAGAATTTTGTCTAGCTTGACTCCACAATCAATGTTCTTAGAAGTAGCAGTTAACAGATCAAAAATCATGTTGCATTAGGTAAATCTACTGCACAAGATGTCTTTAATGTATTGAAAAGTAAGGTAATATTTTTTAGTACAAAGCAGTATTCGGGGAAAAAATGGAGTGGTTGACCCAAGCCATGGTTTTTTCAATGGCCTCATATGCATATGAAAATTAGACATAGAATAAAGAAGACCAAAGAAGAATTGATCCATTTAAATTGCACTGCTGGAGGAGAATATTGAAAGTATTCTGCTCTACTAAAGGAACAAACTGATCTGTCTTGGAAGAATTAAGGACAGAATGCTCATTAGAAACAAGAATGCCAAGATTTCATGTTCCATACTTAGGGCATGTTATCAAGAGAGGCCAGTCGTTAGTGACGCACATCATGTTTGGTAAAGTACAGAGGCAAAGGAGAAGAAGGCCCTCAAGGAAATGGATTGAGGCTGCAAGAGGGGCCCAGTCTAGGGACAACGGTGAGGATGGCAAAGGGCTGGCAGTGTTTCTTTCTCTTGTGCATGCGGTTGCTCAGGGCCAGAACTGACCCAGGGTCCGCTAACTGCAGCACTAACATATGCGAGCAACCTCTTTTATTCTTGATCATCTGTATTTTCTCCTTTTGTTTTGAGCACCCTTTTCAGTAGTTTTTCAATTGCATGTAAATTTAAACAAAAACAACTTTGTCCTTCATGACAATTTTTAGTGTATATTTGTGTGTTTCTTTTAAGTCATTTTATTAGGGGCTCTTCCCACTCTTAACATTTCATATATCAATTGTATAAAGCACATGTGTACATATGTTGCCATAATTTCCAAAGCATTTTTACTTGAGCCCTCATAAGCTTTTCTTTAAAAAAAAGTCATTTCATTGGCTGCTAATACAACTCCTCTCATGATCAATACATATAAGTGCATGCATACCACATTTGCCATTTGTTGCCATCATCATTCTCGAAACATCCTCTTTCTACATAGACCCCTGGTACCAGCTTCCCATATTTCCCCTCCCTTTCCACTCCCCCCCCCATGAACCCTTAAAAATTTACAAATTGTCATTATTTTGTCCTTGTACACTGTCTGATGTGTTCCTTCTCTCACTCCCCATTATCCGTAACCCAGGGAGGAGGTCATCTGCAGATACCTACAATAGGTTCCCCCTTTCCTGAATTACCCCTGTTTCCAAATCCAATATACATCCACTGGCCTAGCTGGATTGGTCAGGTAGAATTGGGATCAGGATAGTGAGTGGGAGGAAGCATTTAAGAACTAGAGGAAAGTTGCATATCTGCTTGTTGCTACACTGTACCTTGACTGGCTCCTCTTCTTCCTACAACCCCTCTGTAAGGGGCTGTCACTTTATTTATGGACTTCGGGTCCCCAGTCTGTACTCCTCCTCATTTATAATGATGTGGTTTGTCAGATGCCTAATACCTGATTCCTTTGGCAACTTGTTGTCACACAGGCTGGTGTGCTTCTTCCATGTGGGCCTTGTTGCTTCTGAGCTAGATGGCCGCTTGTTTACCTTCAAGCCTTTAATATCCCAGATGCTAGATCTTTTGCTAGCTTGGGCACCATGAGCTTACTTCACCACATTTGCTTATAGACACATTTGTCACCAGTCAGCATATCAGGAAGGTGGACACTCAATGATATAATTTTTTGTTCTTGAAGCCTGATCACTGATCCCTTTGACATCTCGTGGTCACACAAAGTGGGGTGCTTCTTCAATGTGGGCCTTGTTGCTTCTGGCTGCTTGTTTACTTTCAATCCTCTAAGACCCCAGACACTACATCTTTTGACAGCTGAGCACCATCAGCTTTCTTCACCACTTTTGTTTACGCACACTTTTGTCTTCAGTGATTATGTTGGGAAGGTGAGCATCATGGAATGTCAATTTAATAGAAAAAAAGTGTTCTTGCATTGAGGAAGTACTGAAACAGAGGTCCAATGCCCATCTGCTGTCTTAATACTAACCCTGTAAGTGTATGCACATAAATCTATTTCCCCACTGTTATGTATAAATATATTCACCTATGTACATGCCTGTATTTAGACCTCTGTAATTGCCTTTTAACCACCAGTTCTTTCCTCTATTTTCTTTTATTTTCCTCTTGTCCCACTATCATGCTCAGTCTCCATTGGGGTTTCAGTATTTTCTCTCTGTTGCATTTCTCTTGCTCAGTCCCTAATCAGGTCTCTCACACCCACGTTGTCACTGATTTTGAATCACTTGTTTCCTTATCTCTTGGTTGGTCATCATTACCTCCCTTCTCCCTCCTCCCCATCTCCCCTGTCCCCTACCCACCCCAGCCCCCGCCCAGGAACCATCAGTCCTGTTATTTTCTCCTCCAGACTGTTCATCCAGCCTATCTTATCTAGATAGACCTGCAGAGATAACAGCAACAAAAATCAATATATCTATCTATCTATCTATATGTAAAAAATAAAAATAATGAAATAAAAACCTGTAAATAGTTCAAGGTCTTTTTGTTAACCTCCAGGCATGTCCCAAGTTGAGTCTGATGGGGTGCCCCACCCTGGCTCCAAGTATACCCTGGAGAACTCCATGCTCTGTTGCAAACCCTTAGTGTTTTGCCTTCATGGGGTTGGGTCAGACAGGATACAATCCTGACCCGATTTCTCCATTGTTGTCCCTGTAGAATCTGTGTCAGTGAGGGATGCCTTGATTCATAGTGAGGCTGGCCATATGGTCCTCTCTGTGTTTTGGCTGTTCTGAGTGGGAGCATCATACTCAAGGCTCAATGGGCTAGGATACACTCCAGTCTCTCTTGCTCCCCATTCATTTGTTCTCCTGTGCTCTGATCAGGCATGGGTCACTCGCCAAGATGCAGCATTAGTGCTGCACTCCAAGACAGACTTCCATGGGGGAGAGGTGGCCATCCATGCGGTTGGGATTGGGGTTGGACCCTTAGACCCCATCCACTGCCCCCACTGAGGCTATCATGCTATATTCACATCCTGGATCACCAGGTTTAAGTTTGGTCCCTTTTTCCCTGTGGTGATATAAACAATATTCTCCCCTTATTTCCTTGATTTCCAGTCTTAATGGCATTTACTTTGTTTTTTATTCTTAAAGGTTTTCAACTTAGCCTCTTGTTCAGATTTCCAAAGGCAAACACCTTGAAATTTAGTCCAGGTTTATGGTTGCCACAATCCTATCGGTTTCTCAATTTCCAAAAAGCCCTAGGCCAGGACAAAGCTTAGATTCTTTTTGTTTGGTTGTACTCAGAATAGACAAATAATCCCAGAACCAGAAACTGGTGATATATTGTCAGTGTCAACCCATTACTGACTGTAATGTTCGATGTCCTTCAGAAATGGTGTTTTATGACCTCTTCTACTTGCGAATTCCCCCATGCACCCCCCCCCCCAACGCCTCACTGTTGCCTGCTCATGAGTGAGGAGAGAGCCCACAATCCCAAGGCTGTGGTGGGTAGAGGCCAGCTTGTCAGTTCTGCCTTATAATGACTCCAACTACAACAACATGAAACACTATCCAGTCCTGCACCATCCTCACAATCATTCTAATATTGAGCCCATTGTTACAGCCAACAAATCGACCCATCTTGTCAAGGGCTTTCCTCTTTGTCTTTGCCCTTCCACTTTATCAAGAATAATGTCCTTCTCCAGGGCCTGGTATCTCCTGACAGGATGCCCAAAGTTCTAGAGATGAATGCATGTCATCCTTGCCTTTACAGATTATTCTGGCTGGACTTCCAAGATAGTTGTGTTTATTCTTTTGGCAGTCCATGGTACTTTCATCATTCTTTCAATAAACTTTACACTCCAGCCTTGTTTTTCTAACACTGACAGCCTGGTTTTTTCGTAATCGACTTACCCAACTCATCTTTAAATCAAACTATCCTTTCATAAAGGAAAGTGATCATGTGTGTCAGTTGTGCTTCCTGCCCGGCACTTGCCGCCACCCCAAGCCCCCACTTCTTTACGCCTCACCCAAGATGTTCTACCTATAAGAAGTAATCCAGAAAAAAAAAAGAGTAGGAATCCAGATCCTCAAACCATATACTTATGACATCACCAACAATTCAATTTCCTTATGGCAAAGGTAACAGTACAGCCACAATTCACCTCTGAAAATGTTTCCCTTCTCCAAAACTTTAGTCCCTGTAGAATTCTCCTTGAGAACCGAGTTCTTTAATGCCTTTTAAACTATGGTGTTTACTCTCTACCTGGCTTGCTGAGGTACTTACTGTTGAAGAAGTTGTTGGGGGCTATAAAATCAATTCTAACTCAGTGACTTCATGCTGCTGAGTAGCACTGCCTCAGAGGTTTAACAGCTGCCCCTCCGAGCAAAGTTGAGATGCTTTGCTCCCACAGTGACTACAGCCTTGGAAACCACACATAAGGTAACCACAAGTGATAATGGATGGCCAGGGTAATAATAGGCTTGGTTGGGATTTTGTTGTTGTTGTTGTTGCTGTTTGAAATCTTTATGGGCAAATTCCATGCAATTTCTGGTAGGTTTAACCTCTTGGCTTTAGATAAAAATTGAGCACTTGATTATTATTTACCAAAGCTGGGGATATTAGCATTGGGAAAATTATTCCCTTCTCCTTGGAAGGGAAGTTTCCACTTTGATTTTGGATGCCATCTAGGACGGAAATTACTTTCTAGTTTTCTAAAAATGTCCCTAATCTTTCTTATCTAAAATACAAAGCCTGATTTGCAGTAAGATATACTGAAAGAATCAATAGTCTCTTCCTCTCTGCCTATCAATTTTTCTCAGTGCTTTAAAATTCATGTGAAGTCTAATTTCTTAGGGATATCCTGCCTGACTAGCAAGAGATGTTCATTTTACACAAATTACTCAACATCCTTGTCCATCTTCATCATCTTCTTCAACAATTAACACATTTTATAAATGTTATGGTAATTCAAAGTAAAATCACATTTCTGTTGTCTCAATTTGTTTAACTATAACGAGAGGGCCTGAGAGGGATGATTTTTAATACATGCCAGTTCCACCTCACCATTATAAGTGATTTCAAAAGGTGGCACATTTCGGTATTGCTTCCATGGAAGAAAACCAGATGATGCATGAAAAAAAAGCAGCTCTTGGTAAAATACAGAAGTCTTCCTGATTCATTCCTTTGTCTGTAATAAGAATATACAAAGGAAAATGGCAAATGTGTATGCAGAAGGCAATAGCTTTCAATTGCAACATCAAATTTATGCCACTGATTCTAAATATTAAGTTATTCAGCAGAATATTCTGTGTTTGGCAATAGCAAAATCCCTCATGGATATGATTTTGGTTGGAAAAGTTCATTATATTACTAAATGTAATTATACAAGGGTAATTTTTAAAGGTATTGCTACTAA